>PISX010033166.1:0-15381 GCA_004024625.1 Mellivora capensis | reverse complement strand
TGGATCGACTTGAGGATCCTGTCCATTTCAATCTTCTGTTCTTGGACCATGGACAAGTCTCCCTCTCCAGGGATTAGGCCTGTCTCCCAAGAGTTTGGAGATACTGTGTGGGAAGGGGGGAGTCCTGTTTTCTGTCTCAAGTGTCACTCCAAAAGAGGGATTCCAGAGCAGAGCCTTGGGTACGGGTAACTGGAAAACCTGAACTCTGGTTAGGTTTCGGGGCCGAGGGGCATGGCAAGCCCCATGTGCGGGCTCTTAGTCCAGCCACTGAGAGGCCTTGCTTGAATCCGGGACTCACGCTGAGGGTCTCAATGCCTGTTTGTGCCCATGGCGGCCCTCAAGCATGGTCGTGGCCTCATGGGCCATGCAGATCTCTCCTACCCTGAAGGTTTGACACCATGCCAACAGCAAGGATTCCTGCCATAGAGAAGGAGGAGTTCTGATCTGTGCACCAGGTTCCCCCCTGTGAAGGGATTGGAGATAAGGTCTAGGTTCAGATGCCTGAAAACCCAGTTTGGGAAGAGATGACGGTCAAAGGTCATGGCGGGGCTGATATACTGGTTGTGCGGCCAACTGTCTGGGTGTCTCTGGGGAGGTCTGGGCTGCTCCTGTGTCAGACAGAGCTTTAGTGCCAGGTCATTCTATGAAATTGGGGTGCGGTCGAGGGCCATGCAGGGTGATCCTCATTTCGGGTTTCTGGGTAACCCCATAGGGCGACGTTTTGCTTCCGGTGGTCAGGCAGAGTGCTGCGGTGTGGTTCCGGAATTCCCAGTCTGGAGGTCTTGTGGCCAGGAGTTAGAGGACGGAAATCTGAAAACACAAGCTGGTGTTAGGTTTCAGGCAGAGGACACATCAGGCTCAATGTGCAGAGGCTGAATCAAGATCTCCTGCATCTGAAGTCAGAACGAGTATCAGACGTTGGCACAGTCTGGAGTTTGTGTCCATAATGGCCCCTTCATGAAGGGGGAACCTCATGAGGCCATGGAGGTTTCCCCACGCTTGGGTTGTGAGCTGCTCCAAAATGCAAGGTTTCCTTCTGTGGGACAGTCAAGTCATGTTGGATGGCTCTAGAACGCTCCATATGGAATGACTCGACAGCAGGGTTCTAAGGATGGATGCCTGGACACCGCATCTCGCATTCCAAGTGGCTCCAAGCAACAAGGACGGTTCGATCTGCTGGCTCTGGGGAGAGCTACCCAGAGGGCTGAGTTGAAATGGAATCTCATGAGGATGGGCCCTACTACTGGTTTGTGTCCATGGAGACCTTGGACTGTTTCGGTGGCTCAGGGGTCATTCATGATTCTCCTAAAAGGAGTGTAGACACAGCTGCCAAGAGCAAGCTTCCCATGTGAAGACAAGAAGTGTTCTGTTTTCTGCCTCAGGAAAGACCCCTATACTGGTATTCGAAACCAGGCCTCTGAGGAGAGATGCCTGGAAACAAAAGCTAGGGTTCAGATTCGGGCCTAGGATGTGTCCAGTTCAATCTTTAGTCTCTGGGGACATCTGTCTGTGTCTGATTGGAGGGAGTTGCTCAGCTTGTGTCAGAAGGCCCCTGTTTGTACAGGGCGGCCTACACTATTGGGATGGCCTCGGGGGCCTTGCAGATTTCTCCTAATCTTTAGGGTTGTGGCCAATGGAATGGGCATAGTTTCCATGGAGAGGGCAGGCACAGTCCTGCGATGTGATCCAGAAACCCCAGCCTAGAGGGTATGTGGGACTAGCCTTTTGAGGCTGTGTCAGACAGAGCATTAGTGCCCAGGGCATCCTATGAATTTGGGGTGTGGTTGCGGGGTCGTGTGTCTTGATCCTCATTTGGGGTTTCTGGGCAGCCCCAAGGGCAATATTTTTCTTCTGGGGAGCAGGCAGAGTGCTGCAGTGTGGCTCCAGAATTCCCAATCTGGAGGGATTATGGGCCAGGAGTGTGAGGACAGAAGTCTGAAAACACAAGCTGGGGATAGGTTTTGGGCCGAGGGCACAGCAGGCCTACCGTGCAGAGGCTTAATCCATATCTCCTGCTCTGAAGTCAGAGCGAAGATCAGACTTTGGCTCAAGCTGGAGTTTGTGTCCTTGATGGCCACTTCAGGATGTGGGGGCCTCAGGAGGCCATGGTGGTTTTCCCACGCTGGGGGTTGTGAGGTGTTCCAAACCGCAAGGTTTCCTTCTGAGGACAGTCCAGTCCTGTTTGTTGGCTCCAGTACGCCCTATAAGGAACAAATCCAGAGAAGTGTTCTAAGGATGGATGCCTGGACACCCCACTTCAAATTCCTATTGCCTCCTAGCAACAAGGCCTTTTCCATCTGCTGGCTCTTGGGTGAGTTACCCAGGGAGTTGAGTTGAAGTGGACTCCCATGAGGATGGGTCATAATGTGGGTTGGTGTCCATGGAGACCTTGGAATGTGGCGGTGGCTCTGTGGCCATTCAGGATTCTCCTACCCGGAGGAATTGACACAGCTCCAAAAAGCAAGCTTCCCATGGCAAGACGAGTGGTGTTCTGTTGGTTGCCTCAGGGAAGCCCCATATGCTGGTATTCAAAACCAGGCCTAAGAGGACAGACGCCTGGAAACCAAAGCTAGGGTTCAGATTTGGGCCTTAAGGCCTGTCCAATTCAATCTTTTTCCTTTGTGGACATCTGTCTGCATGTCTGATTGGAAGGAGTTTCTCAGCTTGTGTCAGAAGGCCCCTGATTGTACAGGGAGTCTTGCACTATTGGGATGGCCTCGGGGGCCTTAGAGGTTTCTCCTAATCTCTAGGGTTGTGGCCAATGGAATTGGCACAGTTTCCCTGGAGAGGGCAGGCACAGTATTGTGGTGTGGCTCCAGGGTCCCCAACCTAAGGGGTGTGTATGCCAGAGTTTTGGGGCCAGAAGTCTGAAAACACAAACTCGGTTTAGGTTTTGTTCCGAGTGTATGGAAGGCTCAATCTCCAGACTGTGAGGAGATCGCCTCCGGAGATGAAAGAAGGGTGCATGTGACACGGTTCCTCAGGATTTTGTGTCTGGATTTTGTGTCAAGCATGGCTGTGGAATGCAGGGGTGACTGCCTGGGACATGGATGAGTCTCACTCTCTGGGGAATTGTCCCGGCTCTCAAGAGTTTGGGGCCATACTGTGGGAAGGGAGGAGTCCTGTTTTCTGCCTCAGGTGTCCCTCCAAAAGACGGAATCCAGAGCAGAGCCTTGGGTACGCGTGACTGGAAAACCTGACCCCTGGTTAGGATTGGGGTCTTGGGGCATGTAAAGCCCCATATTCGGGCTTTTGGCCCAGCCACTGAGAGGCCTTACTTGAACTTGTGGCTCACGCTGAGGGTCACAATGCGTGTTTGTGTCCAAGGCTGCCTTGGACAAGGCAGGGTGTGGCCTCATAGGACATGCAGGTCTCTCCTACCCTGAAGGTTTGACAACATGCCAACAGCAAGGTGTCCTGCCATGGGGTAGGAGGAGCTCTGTTTTGGCATCAGATTCGCCTCTTTGCAGGAATTGGAGTTCAAGTCTAGGTTCAGATGCCTGAAAACCCAGATTCCAAGAGATGATGGCCTAAGGCCATGGCGGGCCGTATGTGCTGGTTGTGCGCCAACTGTCTGGGTGTCTCTCGGGAAGTCTTGGCTGAAGCTGTGTCAGACAGAACATTAGTGCCCAGGGCATCCAATGTATTGGTCTGCGGTTGCGGGGTCATGTGGCTTGATCCTCATATGGGGTTTCTGGGCAGCACCATAGGGCAACGTTTTTCTTCTGGTGAGCAGGCAGAGTGCTGCAGTGTGGCTCCGGAATTCCCAATCTGGAGGGCTTGTGGGCCAGGAGTGTGAAGACAGAAGTCTGAAGCTGGAGATATGTTTCGGGCCGAGGGCACCGAAGGCCTACCATGCAGAGGCAGAATCGAGGCCTCCTGCATCTGAAGTCAGGGCGAGGATCAGATGTTGGCCCAGGCTGGAGTTTGGGTCCATGATGGCCCTTGCAGAATGTGGGTTCCTGCTGAGGCCATGGAGGTTTTCCCACGCTGGGGGTTGTGAGCTGCTCCAAACCGCAAGGTTCCCTTCTGCGAGACAGTCGAGTACTATGGTTGGCTCCAGGATGACCCATACGGAAAGACTCGAGAGAAGGGTTCTAAGGATGGATGCCTGGACACCCCACCCCAAATTCCTATGGGCTCCTAGCAACAAGGCCTTTTCCATCTGCAGGCTTTTGGGGGAGCTACCCAGGGCCATGAGTTGAAATGGACTCTCACAGGATGGGTCATAATGTGGGTTGGTGTCCACGGAGACCTTGGAATGTGGCGGTGGCTCAGGATCCCTTCAGAATTCTCCTAACCGGACGTATTGACACAGTTCCAAAGAGGAATTCTCCCATCTCGAGACGAGAGGTGTTCGGTTCGTTGCCTCATGGAAGCCCCATATTCTGGTATTCAAAAAGGACTGAAAGGACAGACGCGCTGGAGACCAAAGCTAGGGTTCACATTCGGGCCTAAGGGCTTGTCCGGTTCAATCTTCTTTCTCTCGGCACATCTATCTTTGTGTCTCATTGGAGGGAGTTCTCAGCTTGTGTCAGAAGGCCCCTGTTTGTACAGGGAGGCTTGCACTATTGGGATGGCCTCAGGGTCCTTGGAGGTTTCTCCTAATCTCTACAGTTGTGGCCAATGGAAGTTTCCTTGGAGAGAGCAGGCACAGGATTTCAGTGTGGCTCCAGGGACCCCAGCCTAGAGGGTGTGTGGGCCAGGGCTTTGGGGCCAGAAGTCTGAAAACACAAACTCGGCTTTGCTTTTGTTCCAAGGGTATGGAAGGCTCGATCTCCAGACAGTGAGGGACCTCCTTGGGATATGAAAGAAGGGCTCATGTGAGATGGTTTCACAGTCTTTTGTCTCTGGATTTTGTGTCATGCATGGCCGTGGAATGCAGGTGTGGCCGCCTGGGCCATGAATGAGTCTCACTCTCTGGGGAATTGGCCCGACTCTCAAGAGTTTCGGGCCATTCTGTGGGAAGGGTGGAGTCCTGTCGGGCCATTCTGTGGGAAGGGTGGAGTCCTGTTTTCTGCTTGAGGTGTCCGTCCAAAAGACAGTTTCCAGAGCAGAGCCCTGGGTACGGACGACTGGAAAACCTGACCCCTGGTTAGGATTGGGGTCTCGGGGCATGGAAAGCCCCATATTCGGGCTTTTGGTCCAGCCACTGAGAGGCCTTACTTGAACACGTGGCTCACGTTGAGGGTCACAATGTGTGTTTGTGTCCAAGGCGGACCTCAAGCATGGGTGTGGCCTCATGGGCCATGCTGGTCTCTCCTACCCTGAAAGTTTGACACCATGCCAACAGGAAGGTGTCCTGCTATGGGTCAGGAGGAGCTCTGATTTGTGCATCATGTTCCCCCCTGTGCAGGAATTGGAGATCATGTCTAGGTTCAGATGCCTAAAAACCCACGTTGGCAAGAGATGAGGGCCTAAGGCCATGGCGTGTCGGATGTGCTGGTTGTGCAGCCAGCTGTCTGTGTCTGTCTGGAGGTCTGGCCTGAGGCTGTGTCAGACAGAGCATCCGTGCCCAGGGCATCCTATGAATTTGGGGTCCTGTCACGGTGTCATGCAGCTTGATCCTTATTTGAGGTCTTTAAGCAGCCCCATAGGGCAACGTTTTACTTCTGGTAAGCAGGCAGAGTGCTGTGGTGTGGCTCCGGAATTCCCTATCTGGAGGGCTTTTGGGCCAGGATTGTGAGGATGGAAGTTTGAAAACACAAGCTGGAGATAGGTTTTGGGCCTACGGCACAGCAGGCCTACCGTGCACAGGCTGAATCGAGATCTCCTCCTTCTGAAGTCAGGGCGATGACTAGACTAAGGCTGGTGTTTGTGTCCATGATGTCCCCTTCTGGATGTGGGGGTGTGAAGAGGCCATGGATGTTTTCCCAGGCTGGGGGTTGTGAGTTGCTCCAAACCGCAAGGTTTCCTTCTGGGGTACAATCGAGTTCTGTCGGCTGGCTCCAGGACGCCTCATATGGAAAGACTCGCGAGAAGGGTTCTAAGGATGGATGCCTGGACATCCCACCTCGAATTCACATTGGCTTCTAGCACAAGGCCTTTTCCATCTGCTGGTTCCTGGGTGAGCTATCCAGGGGGCTGAGTGGACTTGGACTCTCATGAGTATCGGTCATAATGTGGGTTGGTGTCGATGGAGACCTTGGAATGTGGCGGTGGCTCAGGGGCATCCCTTCAGGATTGTCCTACCCAGAGTGTTTTACACAGCTCCAACGAGCAAGCTTCCCATGTCGAGAAGAGAGGTGTTCTCTTGGGTGCCTCAGGGAAGCCCCATATGCTCAGAGGACAGAGGCCTGGAAACCAAAGCTAGGGTTCTGATTTGGGCCCGAGGGTCTGTCTGGATCAATCTTCATCCTCTGGGGTCATCCGTCTGTGTGTCTGATTGTAGGCAGTTGCTTAGCTTTTGTCAGAAGGCCCCTGTTTGTACAGGGAGGCTTGCACTATTGGGATGGCCTTGGTGACCTTGGAGGATTCTCCTAATCTCTAGGGTTGTGGCCAATGGAATGGGCACAGTTTCCTTGAAGATGGCAGGCACAGTATTGTGGTGTGGCTCCAGGGACCCCAGCCTAGAGGGTGTCTGGGCCAGGACTTTGGGGCCAACAGTCTGAAAACACAATCTCGGCTTAGGTGTTTTTTTTTTTTTTTTAATTTCATTTCAGCGTAACTGAATTCGTAGCTTTGCACCACACTGAGTCCACCATGCAATGGGTGCCTTCAATAATACCCATCACCGGGCTCACCCAACCTCCCACCCACCCCTTCAAAAACCTCAGGTTGTTTTACAGAGCCCATAGTCTCTCATGGTTCATCTCCCCCTCCAATTTCCCTAACTCCCTTCTCCTCTCCATCTCCCCATGTCCTCTGTGTTATTTGTTATGATCCGCAAATAACTGAAACCATATGATAATTGACTCTCTCTGCTTGACTTAGTTCACTCAGCATAATCTCTTCCAGTCCCATCCATGTTGCTAAAAAAGTTGGGTATTCATCCTTTCTGATGGAGGCATAATACTCCATAGTGTATATGGACCACATCTTCCTTATCCATTCGTCTGTGGAAGGGCATCTTGGTTCATTCCAGTTTGGCGACCGTGGTCATTGCTGCTATAAACATTGGGGTACAGATGGCCCTTATTTTCACCACATCTGTATCATTGGGGTAAATACCCAGTAGTGCAATTGCAGGGTCATAGGGAAGCTCTATTTTTAACTTCTTGAGGAACCTCCACACTGTTCTCCAGAGTGGCTGCACCAACTTGCATTCCCACCAACAGTGTAAGAGGGTTCCCCTTTCACCACATCTTCTCCAACACACGTTGTTTCCTGTCTTGCTAATTTTGGCCATTCTAACTGGTGTGAGGTGGTATCTCAATGTGTTTTTAATTTGAATCTCCATGATGGCTAGTGATGATGAACATTTTTTCATGTGTCTGATAGCCATTTGTATCTGTTTATTGGAGAAAGTGTCTGTTAATATCTTCTGCCAATTTTTTGATTTGATTATGTTTTGAGTGTGTTGAGTTTGAGAAGTTCTTTATAGATCATTTATAGATCTTTATAGAATCTGCAAGAAGGGAAATAATCAAGGTTAGAGCAGATATGAATGAGGTAGAAACTAGAGATACAGTAGAATGTATCAGTGAAACTAGAAGCTGTTTTTTTGAAAGAATCCGTAAGATTGATACACCATTGGCCACACTAATACAAAAGAAAAGAGAGAAAGCTCAAATTAATAAAATTATGAATGAAAAGGGAGAGATCACAACTAACACCAAGGAAGTAGAAACAATCCTCAGAAGCTATTATCAACAATTATATGCCAATAAGTTAAGCAACCTATATGAAATGGATGTTCTTTAAGGTGTTCTTTAAGGTGTAGTGACAGCTGTTGTATTATGGATTTTTCAATTTTTTTGATGGAGCCTTGGATGGCTATGTATTTCCCCCTTAAGACTGCCTTTGCTGTATCACATAGGTTTTGGACCGAGGTGTCTTCATTGTCATTGGTTTCCATGAATTGTTTAAATTCTTCTGTGATCTTCTGGTTGATCCAAGCATTCTTAAGCAAGGTGATCTTTAGCTTCCAGGTGTTTGAATTCCTTCCAACCTTTTCTTTGTGGTTTAGCTACAGTTTCAAAGCATTGTGATCTGAGAATATGCAGAGAATAATCTCAATCTTTTGGTATGGGTGGAGTCCTGATTTGTGACCCAGTATGTGGTCTATTCTGGAAAAGGTTCCATGTGCACCTGAGAAGAATGAGTATTCTGTTGATTTAGGGTTTAATGTTCTGTATATATCTATGAGATCCATCTGGTCCAATGTGTCATTCAATGCTTTTGTTTCTTTATTGATTTTTTGCCTCGATGATCTGTCTATTACTGAGAGAGGCGTGTTAAGATCTCCTACTATGAATGTATTCATATCAATATGACTCTATATATTGATTAATAGTTCTTTTATGTAATTGGCTGCTCCCATATTGGGGGCATAGGTATTTACGATTGTCAGATCATCTTGGTGGATAGTCCCTTTAAGGATGATGTAGTGTCCTTCTCTATCTCTGACTACAGTCTTAATTTAAAATCTAATTTATCTGATATGAGAATAGCTACCCCAGCCTTCTTTTGAGGCCCATTGGCATGAAAGATGCTTCTCCATCCCTTCACTGTCAATCTGGGCGTATCCTTAGTTTCGAAATGGGTCTCCTGTAGACAACATATGGATGGGTCCTGTCATTTTATCCAATCTGCAACCCTGTGTCATTTTATGGGCGCATTTAGGCCATTCACATTGAGAGTGATTATTGATAGATACGTTTTTTTTTTTTTAAGATTTTATTTATTTATTTGACAGAGAGAGATCACAAGTAGACAGAGAGGCAGGCAGAGAAAGAGAGAGAGATGGAAGCAGGCTCCCTGCTGAGCAGAGAGCCGAATCAAGACCTGAGCCAAAAGCAGCGGCTTGACCCACTGAGCCACCCAGGGGCCCCGATAGATACGTTTTTATTGACATCGTGTTACCTTTGAAGTCTTTATTTCTGTAGATTGTCTCTATATTTCTGTTCAATGATATTCTTAGGATTTTTCCTCTTTTATGCAACACCCCTTAATACTTCCTGCAGTGTCGGCTTGGTGGTCGCATACTCTTTTAAGGCTTGCTGCTCATGGAAACTCTTTATCTCTCCATCCATTTTGAATGCCAGTCTTGCTGGATAAAGTAATCTTGGCTGCATGTTTTTCTCATTTAGTGTCCTGAATATATCTTACCAGACCTTTCTGGCTTGCCAGGTTGCTGTGGAGAGGTCTGACGTTATTCTGATGGGCTTTCCTCTGTACATAAGGAGCTTCTTTGTCCTAGCTGCCTTCAAGAGAGTTTCTCTAGAATTATAATTCCTCATTCTTACTATCAGGTGTCTCAAAGTGTTTCGAGAATCTAAAATCTTAGAGGGGGGGCCATTCTGCCTCAACATGAATGCTGTTTTCATTAGCGATATTCGGGAAATTTTCATGAAGAACGTGTTCCACAATATCTTCTAGACTTCTTTCTTTCTCCTCCCCTTCAGGGATTCTAATAATTCAGATGTTGGAACGTTTCATGGCATCATTTATTTCCCTGATTCTGTTTTCGTGGCTTCTAAGCTGTTTGTTCCAGGCTTCCTCCTGATCCTTTCTCTCTATCTGTTTGTCCTCCAGATCACTAATTCTATCTTCTGTCTCAGTTACCCTAGCTTTTAGAGAATTTAGATTAGATTAGAATTCATTGAGGGCCTTGTGAACATCATCCCTGGTGACTTTCAGTTCTGCCCTTATATTGTGAACATCATCCCTGGTGCCTTTCAGTTCTGCTCTAATCAATTCCTTTTGGTCATCCGTGGCTTTCTCCAACCTAGCTATTGTATGCATAATTGTTAGCCTGAATTCCCTTTCCAACATAATGTCTATATCGGTAGCCATTAGCTCTGTTGCAAAGGGCCCATCCTCTGAATTTTTCTTCTTTTGGACATTCCTCCTCCTAATCATTTTGGTAAGAGATGGCTGAACGGTTGTAGCTGGATGTATGGACCTTGGTGCAGTAAAGGTGCACCCTGGAATGCTTCTGATTAATCAAGGGTTCCCACCCAAATGAAAGAAAAGAAGAAAGAGAGAAAGACGAAGAGAGAGAGAGGCGAGAGAGAAAGAGAGAGAGAGAGAGGAAAAAGAAAGAAGGATAAAAACGTAGGCTCAGCCCAAATGGGCCCCAAGGTAAGGTTTGTGAAGTATACAAAGAAAAACAGACAAACAAAAAAGACTGATAAAAGCACATAACAAGAGGAGAAAAAAATATATTCATATATATGTAGAAGCAAAACAAAGAATCAAACAGACAAACAACCAAACAAACAAAAAGAACCTTCTCAAAAAGAACCCTAAGCATAAGATTTATATACTACCAGGAGAAACACAAATATACAGAAGTACCGGCAGGAGTAAAAGATGGGAGAGTGGTTGTAAATTATTAGTGTGGGCGAGGAAGGTTATTTTGATTTTTCCTGGATGTATCTTGATATATTTTTTAAAGGACACTACTTTCCTGAGATAACAGGGGATTAAAAATTGGTTTACCTATAGGGTGAGCATTGATTGGGGAAAGGGGATTACCTTGAAGTTTAACTCTATATGAATATTGGCAAATAAAAATAAAGAAAAGAATGATCTAAACTAAAGTAAAATTTTAAAAAATATATTAAAAATAGAAAAGCAAAAGAAAAACATGGGTATATGTATCAAAACATTCAGGTTAAAAGGTTATTATGGAATTTGATGTACTGGATATCTGACTGTGATGGTAAATAGGCTAAAAATGTATATACAAAAATAAAAAAAGATTAAAAAAATTAAAAATGAACCAGAATAGTGGGGATGAATTAAAAATTAAACGTTGTATCTATGAAGTAGTAGTGATTGTTCTCTTCTCCGTTTTGTTTTTATTTTTATTTTTTTTCCCTGTTGGCTTTCTGGAGGAGGGGCCTGCCGCGTGGGTTTTCTGGCAGTGTTTCCTGAGTTAAGTCATCCTGCCCCCCTCAAGAGGGTGGGCTCTGAGGAAACCGGCCCTTCAGGTTTTTGTTCTCTGGAGGTTTTTATGTCTGTTTGTTTGTTTTCTCTCCCCTTGGCAGTTCCCGAGGGTTCTTGGAGGTTTAGAGGAAAGCAATCTGTACCCAAACCTCCCTCTCAGAAAGAAGCCTCAGTCTGCTCCCCTCTGGGTGATGCAGCGCACATAAGTTCCCCCTTGGCCACTGGCAGAGCAATTTCTGAGTTACGGTCCCTGGGGACACAGGAACTCCTGCTTTGTACCCAAAACCACCACGGCAGCAGCTGTCTGGGCAGCTCTGGACTGCCAGAGAGATTCCAAGCAGTGATCATGCACTGAGATTTTCCCACTGGCCCAGGCTGGGAGTGCCTGGTCTTTCTGGGTCTGAGAGCGTCGAGAGTGCCGGGCTGGTGCCTGCTTGCACCTCTCTCAGGGGAGATTGTGGGACGTGTGCTTCTCCGGCTCTGATAGCGCAGTGGGGCACTCGCATGGAAGAGGGCAAAAAGGCTATGTTTCTGTCAGCTGGCGATGCTTCCAGCCCCTCACTGGACCCCAGGCATCCTCAGGCGCACTGGCGACTAGGGAACCAAGACCTGGTTTCTCCACCGCACTCTCTCTGGCTCAGCGCCAGGTTAGTTGTCCCAAGTCCGGGGACTTTGCCCCTGTCCTTAACCGCCTCGATTCTCTCAATTTCCCCCAGCAATCCTTTGCTCCTTTTGAGTGATTTCAACTGGACTCCAAGTTAATGCTGGTCCTCAGATGCAGGAGACTCTCCTACTGGGATATTACTTTCCAGTGGGCCACTTCTGGTGGCTCCCTCCCCCTTTTGTTTAACTTCTGATACCAGTACGACGTTCCCACTTTGCTTTACCTGCCCACTGGCGTCTTCTGCCTCCATAGAGATCCAGAGGCATATAATTCTGATCTCAGGCTGATTTCATGGGTGATCGGAGTTCCTTGGTAAGTAATCATCTCACTTTAGGGGACAGGATGAAAAGAAGCCTCCTCCTACTTCCCGCCATTTTGTATCCCCTATAATTTGTTTCTTAAGAAAGGGGTGGCCGCCTGGGGCATGGATGAGTCTCCCTCTCTGGGGAATTCACCCTGTTCTCAAGAATTTGGGGCCATTCTGTGGGAAGGGAGGAGTCCTGTTTTCTGCCTCAGGTGTCCTTCCAAAGGACGGATTCCAGAGCAGAGCCCTGGGTAGGGGCGACTGGAAAACCTGAACTCAGGTTAGAATTGGGGACCTCGGGGCATGGCAAGCCTCATATGCGGGCTCTTGGTACAGCCACTGAGAGGCCTTACTTGATCTTGTGGCTCACGCTGAGGGTCACAATGCGTGTTTCTGACCAAGCCGGCCCTCAAGCATGGGCGTTGCCTCATGGGCCATGCTGGTCTCTCCTACCCTGAAGGTTTGACAGCTTGCCAACAACAAGGTGTCCTGACATGGGGCAGGAGGATCTCTGATATGTGCATCTGGTTCCCACCTTTGCAGATATTGGAGATCAGGTCTAGGTTCAGATTCGTCAAAACCCAGGTTGGGATGAGATGAGGACCAAAGACCATGGCGGGTCGGATGTGCTGGTTATACAGCCAGCTGTCTGGGTGTCTGTTTGGAGGTCTGGGCTGAGGCTGTGTCAGACAGAGCATTAGTGCCCAGGGCATCCTATGAAATGGGGGTGCAGTCACGGGGTCTTGCGCCTTGATCCTCATTTGGGATTTCTGGGCAGCCCCATAGGGCAAGGTTTTTCCTCTGGTGAGCAGGCAGTTCTGCGGTGTGGCTCCAGAATTCCCAATCTGGAGGGCTAGTGGGCCAGGAGTGCGAGGACGGAAGTCTGAAAACACAAGCTGGAGATAGGATTCGGGCTGAGGGCATAGCAAGCCTACTGTGCAGAAGCTGAATCGAGACCTCCTGCATCTGAAGTCAGGGCGAGGATCAGACGTTGGCTCAGGCTAGAGTTTGTGTCCATGATGGCCCCTTCAGGATGTGGGGGCCTTGTGAGGCCATGGAGGTTTTCCCACGCTAGGGGTTGAGAGCTGCTCCAAACTGCAAGGGTTCCTTCGGCAGAACAGTCGAGTCCTGTTGGTTGGCTCAAGGATGCCCCACACGGAAAGTCTCGAGAGAAGGGTTCTAAGAACGGATGCCTGGACACCCTGACTCAAATTCCTATAGGCTCCAACAACAAGGCCTTTTTCATCTGCTGTCTCTGGGGTTAGGTACCTAGGGGGCTGAGTTGAAATGGACTCTCATGAGGATGGGTCATAATGTGGGCTGTTGTCCACGGAGACCTTGAAATATGGCGGTGGCTCAGGGACCCTTCAGGATTCTCCTATGCGGAGTGTTTGACACAGTTCCAAAAAAATGCAGGGGTGGCCGCCTGGGGCATGGATGTGTCTCCCTCTCTGAGTAATTGGCCCGGCTCTCAAGAGTTTGGGGACATTCTGTGGGATGGGAGGAGTCCCTCCAAAAGACGGATTTCAGAGCAGAGCCCTGGGTACGGATGACGGGAAAACCTGACCTCTGGTTAGGATTGGGGCCCTCGGGGCATGGCAAGCCCCATATGCGGGCTCTTGGTCCAGCCACTGAGAAGCCTTACTTGAAAACGGGGCTCGGGCTGAGAGTCCAATGCGTGTTTGTGCCCAAGACAACCCTCAAGCATGGGCGTGGCCTCGTGGGCCATGTAGGTCTCTCCTACACTGAAGGTTAGAAACCAGGCCAACAGCAAGGTGTCCTGACATGGGGCAGGAGGAGCTCTGATTTGTGCATCAGGTTCCCCCTTATGTAGGGATTGGAATTCAGTTCTAGCTTCAGATGCCTGAAAACCCAGGTTGGCAAGAGATGACGGCCTAAGGCCATGGCGGGCTGGATGTGCTGGTTGTGTGGCCAGCTCTCCGGGTTTATGTCGGGGGGTCTGGGCTGAGGCTGTGTCAGACAGAGGATTAGTGCCCAGGTCATCCTATGAAATTTGGGTGCAGTCTCGGGGCCCTGTGACTTGACCCTCATTTGTGGTTTGTGGGCAGCCCCATAGGGCAAAGTTTTTCTTCTGGTGAGCAGGCAGAGTGCTGCTGTGTAGCTCCGGAATTCCCAATATGGAGGGCTTGTGGGCCAGGAGTGTGAAGATGGACGTCTGAAAACACAAGCTGGAGATAGGTTTCGGGCCGAGGGCACAGCAGGCCTACCGTGCAGAGGCTGAATTGATACCTCCTGCATCTGATATCAGAGAGAGTATCAGACGTTGGCTCAGGCTAGAATTTGTTTCCATAATGGCCCCTACAGGATGTGGGGGCCTGTTGAGACCATGGAGGTTTTCCCACGCTGGGGGTTGTGAGCTTCTCTAAACTGCAAGGTTTCATTTTGTGGGACAGTCGAGTCCTTTGGTTGGCTCCAGGACCCCCCATATGGAAAAACTCGAGAGAAAGGTTCTAAGGATAGATGCCTGGACAGCCCACCTCGAATTCCTATTGGCTCCTAGCAACAAGTCCTTGTCCATCTGCTGGTTCTTGGGTGAGCTACCCAGGGGGCTGAGTTGAAATGGAATCTCATAAGGATGGGTCATAATGTGGGTTCGTGTCCATGGAGACCTTGGAATGTGGCCATGCCTCAGAGCTGGCCCTTCAGAATTCTCCTACACGGAGGGATTGACACAACTCCAAAAAGCAAGCTTCCCATGTAGTAATGAGAAGTGTTCTGTTGGGTGAGTCAGGGAAGCCCCATATGCTGGTATTCGAAAACAGGCCTCAGAGGACAGACACCTGGAATTCAAAGCTAGGGTTCAGTTTCGGGCCTAATGGCCTGTCCGGTTCAATCTTCTTCCTCTGGGGACATCTGTCTGTGTGTTTGATTGGAGGGAGTTGCTCAGCATGTGTCAGAATGTCCCTGTTTTTTCAGGGAGGCTTGCACTATTGGGATGGCCTCGGGGGCCTTGGAGGTTTCTCCTAATCTCTAGGGTTGTGGCCAATGGAATGGGCACAGTTTTCCTGGAGAGGGCAGGCACAGTATAGCGGTGTGGCTCCATGGGCCCCAGCATAGAGGGTATTTTGGCCAGGGCTTGGGGGCCAGAGATCTTAAAACACAAACTCGGCTTAGGTTTTGTTCCGAGGGTATGGAAGCCTCGATCTCCAGACCGTGAGGGGATGTCTTCAGGATATGAAAGAAGGGCACGTGTGAGACGGTTGCTGAGGCTTTTGTCTCTGGATTTTGTGTCAAGCATGGCCATGGAATGCAGGGGTGGCCGCCTGGGCCATGGATGAGTCTCCCTCTCTGGGGAATTGGCCCAGCTCTCAAGAGTTTGGGGCCATTCTTCGGAAAG
>PISX010033165.1:0-15385 GCA_004024625.1 Mellivora capensis | reverse complement strand
AACAAGATGGGATTGGGAGGGAGACAAAACATAAGTGACTCTTAATCTCACAAAACAAACTGAGGGTTGCTGGGGGGAGGGGGTCGGGAAAGGGGGCTGGGGTAATGGACATTGGGGAGGGTATGTGCTATGGTTAGTGCTGTGAAGTGTGTAAACCTGGCGATTCACAGACATGTACCCCTGGGGATAAAAATTTGTTTATAAAAAATAAAAATTGAAGAAAAAAAAAAAAAAGAACAGAAGTGGTAAAATAAATGGTACCAGCTCTCAAAAAAAAAAAAAAATGACCCCTTTTGAGACCTAAGTAAAAAAAAAAATATATATATATATATATATATATATATGGAAGTGCCTTCTCCTTTATGGCAAGACAATCCCCCATAGTTTTGCAGGCTCTCTGACATTTCTGCTCTTTATGCTGTTGGACATGAAGGAATGTGGTAGTTGCTATTGATCCTCAGCCCATATCCCCCGAACTCATCACTTCCCAGAGACTTCTAATCTCCAATATTGATATCTTTGCCTGAGATTCCTCATAAACTGCAAAAAGCTACATCACAGGGGCCCTGAGATATTAATATGCTCTACTGATTTTCTCAACAGATGACTAACAAAAATTGGGGTACGAATACCCCAGGTCCCTTACTTCTCATGTGGGCTGACTCTCAGACTAATTCTACCATCTCCCAAAATGCATAATCCCTATGGCATTAAGCTCCTGTCCCCCACAGCTATGACTGATTTCATACAGCATCCCTGCGGCTGCCTTCCCCACCCCTTGCTTTCCTGTATCACATTCTACTCTTCCCTACCTTCCAAATAAACTACTTGCACTCAACTCTTTTGGAGTTTGAATCTAAGGCAATGCAACCTATAACAGAGAACAAGAAATAGCATTACCCTTCAAAAAGAAGGAAGGAAGGAAGGAAGGAAGGAAGGAAGGAAGGAAGGAAGGAAAGAAAGAAAGAAAGAAAGAAAGAAAGAAAGAAAGAAAGAAAGAAAGAAAGAAAGAAAGAAATTCTTTGCTTTAAAATGAACTTACAGGCTAATCTTTCTGAAACTACTGACACACATTAAATATGAAAGTACTAACATTAAAAATAACTCAATATTGTATAGGACAGAGGCAGGTACTTCTCATTAACAAAAAAGGATGCTTTAGCTCCTTCTTTCCTCACTAGAATCCCAATTTCATTCAGGTGATGAATGACTACATGTCTCTGGGTAACTCAACTCCTTCAGAGGTCTAGGGAGCAAACCCTGATTAGTCTGGCCAGTCATGTTCATTTAATTCCCATTTTCACTGACTGCTCAGGAATGGGCGGGAGATGTACTTCTCTGGTTGATGGGGCCAGCCCAGGAGAAGTTATAAAGCTTCTGAAAATGTTTATCTCCATGTTTAAAGAGAACATAAAAAGGAACTTTTCCTCTCCCCAAGCCTTTACACTCTCGCTGTATAAGGAGGTGGTCTAGAAGTTGTGGTAGCTGTATCACGAGCATGAAGTAACAAGCCTGAAGACAATGTCAGCATGCTAAGGGTGGCAGGGCAGAAAAATAAAAGGCAAAATGGATCTTTGATCTCTATGAACAATTGAATTAACTAAATCTGAAACAGTCATATCTATGGAGTTGTGATGTGAGATAACAAGCCTTATTGTTTAATCTTTTTGTCTCCTATTACTTACAACCTAAAACGAAAATGTGTACAGTGTGCAAAATACTTTCACATAGAGTATGTGAGCTCTCTAGATAATGGAACCCAGCTTGTCATTCCTGTAGTGGTCTCTCAGCCATAACCGCATTGCATGTTCTTTCCCAAGCAGTCACTGAAAATGGGAAGTGAATAAAAATAATAGATTACAACTAATCAAGGTTTACCCTCCAGGATCTAGTTATACATGGCAGAAAAAGGTGAAAGGAGCAAAAGTTAGTGAAAAACAAGTACTTAATCTGTGTTCTGGCTATTATTACATAAGACACATCCTCATATACCTACCTCATGGGTTTGGTACAGAGATTAGATAAGAAAACACACACAGAGAATTAACCAAGAGCCTGTCCTGTTGCTCTGCAGATGCTGGTTATTCCTTACTACTGGATCGGAGAAGATGGCCTAATCCACTCTGAGTGATGGTTAACATTTGTTGACCATTCGTAACATTTGTTAATTCACCCTGAGCAATAGAAGATCAACTGACTCTTGAAATAATCCATCAGTGAAGTGAATAGATATTAGAATGAAAAAAGGTATCTCAATCAGAAGAGTCAATAAGGGCAAAGGCATAAGAAATGGCAGGAGATAACTTTCTATTTTTACCCTATGTATGGAAAGTGCTCATTTCCCCACATAGCTTTACCTACGCTTGGTAATTGTTATCTGATGGGAAAAAAAAAGAAAAAAATCATCTTGTATTTCCCTGATTAATGGTGAGGTTGAGGTTATTTTCATATGTTTATTGGCCACTTTTATCATGGATTGTTTGTTCATGTCCTTTACCTATAATAGCTTTTCTGTTGGATTATGTATGTGTGGATCTATGTTGTTGGGTGTTTTGGGGTTTTTGTTGTTGTTCAGCATCTCTTTCCCCATTGTCTGGTAACAAAATCCTTATTTATTGTGGGGAACCCATTCCCTGTGGCTTAGATGAGTAGGTGACCCGGTTTGGGCTTTCTGAGTCCTGCAGCTTCTTAGCCACAGTGATTAAAAGAATGGGCATGTGACTCTTAATCTCACAAAACAAACTGAGGGTTGCTGGGGGGAGGGGGTCGGGAAAGGTGGGTGGGATAATGGACATTGGGGAGGGTATGTGCTATGGTTAGTGCTGTGAAGTGTGTAAACCTGGCGATTCACAGACATGTACCCCTGGGGATAAAAAATTGTTTATAAAAAAATAAAAATTATATATAAAAAAAAAAAGAATGGGCATGTAACTTAAGCCAGGCCAAAGAGAGCTCTCAACAGAACTTCTGCCGGAACTATTGGAAAGAAGGCTCTACAGAGATTCTATGAACTAAGGACTGTGTAAGCCTGAATTTACACCATGTGGAGAGAGTCTGAGGAGAAACTCAGAGGATAGCAGAAAGAAATGAGAACTCAGTTCTGATGTCATTTTTCTGGAGGCCCTAGATCCAGCTGTGCCTAAAGCCTGCCCTACCTCCGAACTTTAAAGTTTTGTGAGCCAATAAAGTCCCTTTCTTGTTTAAAATAACTGAAAAAAAAAAAAAAAAAGAAAGAAATGGCAGGAGATTGGGAAGGGAGTATAAGCAGTGTAGGTTGATAAAAGTACAAGACAGTGGTGAGCAAAAAGGCTAATAAAGTTAGGCTGGGGCTAGATCACAAACTTTCTGTACCACTGTAAGAAGTGTAGACTTTATTCTGTAGTGGGAGTGGGAGTTTTTTAAAGGTTAGACTTACCTCACATTAAGGTTAATAAAATTACATAAGATGTTAGTTTATTTTATACTGATAGCTACTGAGGATAGAATTGAGAAAGGCAAAACTAGAGAGGGTCTCATCCATTCCTGTTGAACCAAGTCCCTTCTTCATGAACCAGGCTGCTTATTTTTCTCAGCCTCCTAAAGACACTTACTTAATCAGGCTTTTTCCCTAAACCATAATGATTAGAATAATTGCCCCTTAAGTGGACCTGGAAAATAAGACTAAATTTAGGGGCACTCATTTAATTCAGAACAGTGTGTCATCAAACTTCACAAGCTCAGTCGAACCACATGTGAAACACATTAGGATGTTTGGAGATGTATCTAACAGATCATTAAGAAATAGTTTTCCAAACATGTACTCTTTATTAGCTGTTTTAATGTAAATCACAGAAAATGAAACTGCTGAAATTCATGATTTCATAATGCACAGTGTGAGTCATTGTCCCCAGAGCATTCTTTCTACAGAAATGGTATGTTAGCATATTTCCTATAATGTTAGTGTCATCCATTGATGTATATTTTATTTGTGGTTTTCAAGTTGTTCACTAGAAACCTATTTTTTTTTTGATGCCTATGTAATCAAGGTTGGTTGTAAGTATATCCTGGAAAACTAGCTGATGTAAGGACTATTGTCAATGCCTTTGAAGGGCTGATCTCAAAAATGAATTCTGAAAAGAAATATAAATCAAACTTGAAAGACTTCTATGAAGAGAAAATTCCAACCAAAACTACTAACAATAGCTGACAGCTTAATTTGAAACATATAGACAAGACAAGATGGCTCTCTTGACTTGCTAATGTCTTTTTTTTTTTGAAAAAAGAAAGTAAAATGGAAAAAAAATGGAAAAGTGTGAATAAGCAGAATATAAAAGAAATTCTGAAAGATAACACTGGATCTTCATAGAGTCACAATTACTCTCAAAATAGATGTTCTGCAACGGCAGAATTTGTGTAATGTTTACCCACTCTATTTTAACTGAGAAATTAAAAAGATAACAAAAAAGAGAACCAGGATTTAGAGACAGTGTGAAAAATATATTTCTATGCAATTTAAGTACCACAAGAATTATGACTGGGTTGAGAGGGACATGAAAAATACTGATGTCAGAGTTATTCTGGCATTCTGGTGACTTTCACTGAACCTTTATTGTATCTAAGCTATGCAAGCTATTTGATTACAGCCATCATGATAGTAGAAAGGACTTTGCTTTTTGTGGGTTTTTTTCCAGATTCTTTTTTTAATTTTAAAGTAATCTCTATACCCAGTGTGAAGCTCAAATTCACAACCCTGAGATCAAGAGTTGGACGCTCTACTGACTGAGCCAGCCAGGTATCCCAGTTTTGTTCTTTTTTAATCAGAATTCTGACATCAGTCTTACTTACTACCCTGTCTTTAGAAATAAATTCTGTGGTAAATGTTTTGTCCCCACAACTTCTCTAACTCCCTGCAAACTCAGAGAGCACTTTCAAAAAAGATTTAAGCTGGTCATCAGCATGGATCCAATATTTGCTGGCTCTGCTGAATATAAAACCAGAAGGAAGAGGGGGCGAACACAACAGACAACTTGAAATTAATGTGAATATATAATTTATTTGACATCTTCATTTACCACTCTTTAGAAATGCAAATGATCTAAAAAGTTATCCTAAGTGCTGTAAGATCCAACTGTTCTAATTAATATGCCTAAATGCCAATAAAATTGCAGAATAGGGTATAGCATCACTCAAAATTGTTCATAACCTAAGATAGGCATACCAATATAGTAAGATATGGCTGGGCACAGGTAACCACATGGCATGTAGAAAGATGTTAATTACCGAGTCTGACAAATTTGGGCATGAGGCTTAGCTTCATCATTTACCACTGTGTAAATTGCCATTACCATTCAAGCACCTCACTTTTCCTCTCCCGGCTTCACGTTCCTCATCTGTAACATAAAAATAATGCTTGCATCACAGTATGGGTATGGAAAATAATGATAATGTAGTGACTAGCACAGCACCAGCTACAAGGTGAATGTTTAATAAATATGAATGCTCATCATTATCATTAACATTGGTAACTTTCAACAGCTTGGAACTGAATGTGTTCAAATGAAAACCAGTGAAAAGTGTAAATAGACCTAACTATAAATAGGCTATATCTCTCAATTTCATCTAAGCAAACTTAGAGAGCTAAACTCAGATTTTTGTATAGGAATATCGTCATAGTTGGTGAATAGGGTGGCAAATAAGAACACAAATGTCTATTTAAACACCAACATCATTATCAAAGGGCACTTACTACTGGTATCATTCTAGAACAAAATGACCAGTTATAAAGGGGTTTCAATGAGAAAATCATTTCAGAATTCTAAACCAGGAGGCCAAAACTACATCTCCTCTACCATGTTCTAGATATGGAAAAAAGAAAAACTGGGACCCTTTCCAATCCCTCAAACTTTCATTCTTTGAAGGTTCTCCAAGCTTTGATCCCTAGCATGCTAAGGGAGTTCTTGTGAGGTAAAAACAATCCAGAGTGAGGCATGTGAAAAAGCTTGAGGCTCTGCTATGAGAAGCCACTCAGCCTCTGCTATGGAAACCACTCAGGACCATGAAGAAGAGCTGGGGAAGCTAATGAGATCAAGCACTTGAGAAGCATTTGTGAACAGGATGAAGGAAGAGCAGGAGAGAGTATTCTAAATACACCTTCTCTTTCCCCTTCAGTGCGATCTTTGGGGTAATCAAGGGATCAGTGAGTGAGAGGCAATGCAGGCAATGGCCAAGAGCATGACTGTAATAGGTTCTGACATGTAACTAAATGGTATGCATCCTTTGTTCATCCTGTCCTTCCCTTTCTCCTCTCCATCACTCCTGCCTAGCCACCACTAGTCCATACTTGGCACTGGGACAAAGTGAGAGTGAAATTCTAACTTACTACAATAAATTGGAAAAGAAAGCCTCCATTTGTCTAGTCAACTGGTTTTTGTTCAACGGAAAGCTTAGGACACCTCTAAAGCCCTAACCAGCCTCTAAGGCTAAGATGGAGAAGGGAACTAAGAATATGAAGAATTTGAAAGGGTGGGTGAATTCAGACCACTGAATTATATTAGAAAGGACATTCACAGGTCAGAAAAAAGTGAAACTTTAAGATGAGAGACTAACTCAGAGGAGTTCTGAAATGATTTGTGGATATAAGTTGGAGACAGGCTTTTTCAACAGATTTCTGCCATAACCAAAATGACTATTTGTCCTGGTTTATAACTTCTGACCCAATATTATTGTAAATACCACTCCCTTTCACTTTTAAAGTGTCATGTGCTGGGACGCCTGGGTGGCTCAGTTGGTTAAGCAGCTGCCTTCGGCTCAGGTCATGTTCCCAGCGTCCTGGGATCGAGTCCCACATCGGGTTCCTTGCTCGGCAGGGAGCCTGCTTCTCCCTCTGCCTGCCACTCTGTCTGCCTGTGCTCGCTAGCTCTCTCTCCCTCTCTCTCTGACAAATAAATAAATTTTAAAAAAATGTGTCATATGCTAAGCAATAAATTCTTTTTTTCTTTATTTTTTATTAGACAGAGAGAATGAGAGAGAACAAGCAGTGGGAATGGCAGGGAAAGGGAGAGGGAGAAGCAGGCTCCCTGCTGAGGACACTGGGAGCATGACCTGAGCCAAAGGCAGATGCTTAACCAACTGAGCCACCCAGGCACTCCTAAATAATAAATTAAATGATCAATCTAACCATAACTTGAAGAGCACATTCCATCAATCTTAGAAAACTAAGGATATTTCAAAGTGCATGATTTCATTTGCATTTTATCAAGAATGATTTCCAGATCAACAAACCTCTCACAATGAGACAGGCCTTTATCAACCCGAGAATGATCAAAATGCAAATGTTGGAGGCAAAAATGGGACCATTAAAGTTAGCCTCTGGACTCTTGTAACTACACAAATACATGTAGACATGTAAGTGCTCAGCTACAGTGTCAGCCGACCCAGAATTGGATTTTGTTACAGAATTTGGAGGTACCAAAAAAGCATAAGCTAGAAATTTTCTGGAAGAGGACTCAATGTATGACATTCATCAGTGGACTAGTTAGGATCTCTGCTATTTTATAAAATGCAGTTGGAGACTAATACTGATGTACCTGTGAAAAACAGACATTGAAATTAATGGTCATGATTGCCTTAACCCTATATGCTCCCAGTGAGGTCAACTAGGAGCCCAGCAACCATGAGAAAAAAGGAGATGAGAAACTATTAGACGATGGAGTCCCCTGGTTTGTTGGGGGAGGAGGCTCAGTGATAACAAACAGTCCAAGAGAGGTGGCACATTCATTATAACAACATGGGGATCTAAGCTGGACACTCTGATTCTGAATCTGTGGGTCATGCCACTGGCATCAAGACACAGAAAATATAATTGCAGAAGGACTGAATACCTTAAGCAGGGTAGGGATGGATAGTTGTACTACAGGTAGTAGAGTAGTAGTAGGTACTACAGGTAGAGTAGAAAATGATAACTCCCCTCAAGGGAACAATGGAAAATATGTCCCCAAATCAACTGCAGTTTGAGGAATCAGGCATGCCAGAAAGGATGTTACTTGTGGAGACTGATGTGGAGAATACAGTGATTAACATCAAGCTCTTTCTGCCTGCTGGTAACTAAAGGGCAAAGCAAACAATCCATGTGTGAGGCCACAAAGGGCTCTTCTGGGAGAGAGAGTGAAAGGAATTGTAGGTATCTTCCTACTCCCTTTTTCTGAAACAGGAAAATACTAGCTTTTATTTTTTATTTTTTTCTACAGAAAGTAGACCTATGAAAACAGAAACACCGAAGAGGATTTTCTCTTACCACTTCTAAAAGCAAAGAAATCTTTTTAGCATAATTAGTAACACAGAGATGAATAAGCCAAAGAAATATTCAGTCTTGGCAGTATAGAAGGTCCAATTGTATCATGGGCATTTGCTTCATTCATTCATTCACTCATTCATTCAATAAATACTAACTGAATTACCAAACAATGCTCTAGGAGGAAGGGAAATATTTATTTATTTATTTATTTATTTATTTAAGAGAGAGAGAAGAGGAAGGGCAGAGTGAGGAGAGACAGAATCTCAAGCAGGCCCCATGTCCAACACGGAGCTGATACAGGGCTCAATCCCTCAACCCCCAAGATCACAACCTGAACTGAAATTAAGAGGTAGATGCTCAAATGACTGAGCCACCCAGGCTCCCCAATGTAGGGGAACATTTATTAATAAAATGAGACTGAAACACCTGACCTCAGTGAGCTTATATTCTAGAGTTGGGACCTTACATTATAATGCTTGATGTTGAGACTAGACCCATGAGGGTAGGCCTTTTGATTGCCTTTATCCACAGAATGGATTAGAAGACCTTAATCCCACCCAAGCAAATTAACAAATGGCAACCTGGGCCAAAGGACATAGAGAAAAGACAAAACAGGCAGGGGGCAAGGTACAAAAAGTTTTAAGAAACCACAAAGCCTGTTGGGAAGGAATGAATTAGAGGTTCACAAATAAAAAAGGGCAATGCCTGTGTAGTGTAGACCATAGGCCTCTGGCACCCA
The DNA here is from genome assembly GCA_004024625.1 of Mellivora capensis. Lineage (NCBI taxonomy): Eukaryota > Metazoa > Chordata > Mammalia > Carnivora > Mustelidae > Mellivora > Mellivora capensis. The sequence continues at coordinate 6,374 of PISX010033165.1, read as the reverse complement.
CTGAGAAGCTAAAGGGACAAGCCCTAAAGAGTAGAGTTGCCTCACCCAACAATGGTCTCTGTGTAGACTGCTATAGGCTTCTCAAACCCAGAGTAAAGAACTTCCTTCTGGATTTATTGCTGAGACTAACCAGTCTATAAAAGTCTCTCTATCCTCACATCTGATTTTGGCTTTGTTTTTTGTTTGCTTGGTTTTTTTGAGGGTGAAATTGTTTTGTTTTGTTTTATTTTCAGAAATATACTATATTGCCTCCACCTTCCAATGTTAAGGGCACATTAGATGAGTTATTTACATGGCTATTTCCACTACTTACAGACTACAGTGATATTTTAAAAAAGAATAGAAGCCTAAACTGTGGATTTTTCTAGGATTTTCTACCCAGTGGTTATCAAATAGGTCATATATAACAGTATTTCACTCAAAAGATGAATCTGTAAAAGAAACAGCAGTGGAGTTGCTGTGACTGGAACTAGAGGGGAGATCGGAAGTCTTCTATCTTTCCTCTCATCACAGTGGCCTGTAAGGGGCTTTGCTAAACCCCTACAGATGCTACAAACACAAACCGAAAATCCTGGCTCATCTACCTTGGCGGGATGTGCTGCCTACTATCCACACCACCCAGCCGGCAGCATTGCTCTGTAGTAGTGAAAAGGGATGTGTCAGAAGGTATAAGCCATCTCAGTGCAGACAAAGAGAATCCTGATTAAAAGATTTCCCATGGAATAACTAGCTGACAGAATATAAGAACTGGCAATAACAATGGAGAGTAAGGTGACAACCAGAGCCCGTACTAACCACAAGGACTAGTTAACAGAGGAAAACCATAGTGAAATAGAAATAGAAAACAAACATAAAAAGAACTATGACTAAGGGTACTGTGAACAGGCTGATTATCCTCACCACCAATTAGATTACATTCATACACACTCTTTATTCATCCAACAAGCATTTGTGAAATGCTTACTACATGCCAGGCATGTTGCTAGGTATTAAGAATACAGAGAAAAATAATATGCAGTCATCACTGTGAAAATGCTCACTATTCTATAGGAGACAGACCTGTAGGTACAGGGATATAAAGGAAATCTCATTTAAATGTGTATATGAAGTACTTAGCATAGCAACTGGCATATGGTGAACTCAGTATAAATGTCAGCTATTATTAACAGCTTAATCCTCAGTTTCCATTCACTGGCTCTCAAAAAAGATAAATTCTTAAGGAAAGAAGACTTTGAGAGGTTCCTGTGAAGAGCCAATATAAACATGTTAGTCTTCTCTCCCCTATTTGGTGAATGGCTCACAAAGGTAGGAACCAGGCTTAATATTTTGATATGAAGGGCCATTCCTTTCTTGACTTCTTTCTTGCATTCTTAGCTACCAAAACCTCCTCTAATAAAGAAGAGGAGAAAAACAATATATCAACAAACACCTAAAAGTCATTTGATAATATTCAGCAACCATCTAAATAATCTATTTAGCATAGGGATAACAAGATTCATCTTAAAGACTATAAAAATTCAATAGTAAACACCAAATACAGTGAAACTGAAGCCATTTTGATTCAAAGAAAGAAACAGGGACTCCTGCTTTACCGCTATTATTTCAACATTGCATTTGAAGTTCTAGCTAATGAAATAAGACTCTCAAATTATATGGCTGATACAAATATTAGGAAGAAAAAAGACACAATGTCTTTATTTCAAATTTAACAAATAAGTAATAAGAGAATTCAATATGGTAGCTGGATTTAAATAAACATTTAAAAGTTTAATAGCATTCCACTAGAATAACAACCAATTGTTAGTGGACATGAAAAAAAATTCTATTCACCAAAGCAATATAAAACTATAAAATATATAAGAACAAGTTCTTAATAAAGTCACAGTATCTTCATAAACAAAACTTCAAAATCCTATAAAAGACAATTTAAGAATTAAAAACAGTTACAATGTCAATGTTTTGTGGTAACTGTTGTAAACTGGCAAATGATTTTAAAATTCATAAGAAGAATAGGAAGTAAAATTTCTTTGCAAAAATAGAAAAGAGCAATTTCCCCATCAGATATTTTAAAAGTCTATAAAGATGCCATAATCAATACAGCATGCTATGGCTACTTGAATAGACAAAATAATAGTAAAAAAGAACAAGAGTCCTGAAAATATATACCCAGAGGATGCAATATATGACAAAAGTTGCATTTAAAATTAGTGGGAAAGCATCCTTTTCTTACTAAATGGAGCTGTGACACTGGCATCTGTGCAGAAAAGGTAAATTTAAACTCCTATCTCACACTATACAAAAAGTAAAAATAAATAAATAAATAACTATAATTAAAATAGTAAATGTCAAAATTAAGATAACTGCATTAGAAAATATACTATTTTAAGAAATCTGAGGTAGGGAATATTCCTTAAGCAAAACAGGATACTCAGATGTATAAAGGGTTTATAAAAGTTGCACTTTGATTTCCATGTAAATTTCAGTTTTTCAGATTAGTTCCGTAATTAAATGGATTTTATTTCTATTTTTGCTCTATATTATAGAGCAATAATCTTGATCCACAAAATTAATTCTGCATGATATGCAACAAGATTATCTTCCTTTTTCAAATCATCTGTTGAGTTTGGTAGTATTTTGATTTTGTTTTTGTTTTTGTTTTTTTTAGTTCCAGAATATTTGGATGGTCTTCTTAAGTACTCTTCTTCCATCTTCATCAGAGCACTTCTTCTTTTCCATGAAGTTCTTCCAGTTCTTTCATTATTTCTATTTCAATGAGAGTCTACTCTTTTAGTCATCTAAGTGTTGCTCCTCATCTAGAATATTCTTTAATGAATTGTGAAAATCCTTTCCATTTCTTGCCTTGAGGCTGCCATTTCCCAAGAAGTACAAAACATGCCATGGAAGTCCTAGCTGCAGCTGTTCTAGGTTTTGTAGTCACCACTTTGTGGAAGGTGATGAATGCATCCATTATAAACAAGATCTTTTGGTAGAGCTGACTTCTCTAATTCAAAAAGTCTTGGTACCATTCAACCCACTAAAGCAGTCTTCTATAGTCCACAGGATTAGGAGACCCCTCCAAGAATGACAAGCATTCTTCACCTGTATTAGTGAAGGTAACATTAGCTGCCATAAAAAATTCAGTGGTTTTACACAAGAGAAGTTTATCTTGTGCACATGCAGCAGTCAAATGTAATTGTTTCTTGCTGGTACACAGCCTTCTTCCATGTAGTAATGCAGAGATCCACACATCTTTGATCTTGTGGCTCTGGCATTCCCTATGTTCTTAGAGGCTTCTATCCGCAGCCAGAAGACAGGGAAAGACAACATGAAGAAGTCACACCTGTTCCCTAACAGCTGTGGCTTAGAAATGACACACACCATTTTCTTTCACATTCCATTTATGAAAACTAGACACAAGGCCCACTTAGATGCAAGGGAGACCGGGAGATGTTGTCTGGCTAAATAGCTGCTTCTTGGCAATACTTCTTTATTATTTATGGGGTACTCAGACTTCAGTGGACTATTAGATGTCTGTGTCATATTATTCTAGCCCTCAGAATCAAGCCTTCTCTTTTGCCCCTAATTCTAAGTACCTCACAATATAATGAGACAATAAATTCATTTACTTCTGACTTGGGAAGTGATGAAAAAGCAAATCACCTTACCATGAGGCCAGTGAGGAAGCTACCCCTTCTGGCACTTTGAAAAGTATAAAGGCCATAATACTAAGTGTTAGATGAGAAAGCCATAGATAAGCCATTTTTCATAAATTAAAGTAAAAATGGCATACTATTTTGGGGAGTCTTTTATTCCATAAAAGAGGGAGAAAGAATTTAAAAGCAACTCTTTACCTAGTATCAACTAGATAAACATAATGGTGGCTTATAGAAGAACATTAAGAAAGACAGAGTTTGAGACAAAAAATATATAACGAGTCCATATAGGAGAGTCATGAAAGCTCTTTGTTTTAATATCATTTCATTCAATTAGGAATAACCTAGATATACCAAAACAAATACACTCATGTATCTAGTTTTTAGTAAGTGGTTGTTGTTGTTTTTAATGTATTCTTATTTCTGTGGCCATTATCTGCAATTTCTTTATTCTGCTTGGGGATTTCATTTAAAGAAGCTATGAAAATAAGTCCCCACTGGCAACTTGTAAACTTATTGTAAACTTTAAAATTTTTCACCAGTGTGTCAAGCACTTAGGAGATTTAAAACAATTTTATTTCCTTAACCTAATTGGTTTAACTGATGAATTTTGAGTCTTAGAGAAAAAACTTGGAAGAGTTAAAGAAGAAAAAATACAAGGAGTATTTTAGGGTGTGTGTGTGTATGTGGTTTGGGGTTTTTTTGTTTGTTTTGTTTTTTTTTAAACAAAACTAATTACCATATACAGCATTTAAGTCCTATCAATTAGGACCTGTTTAAACTTTTGCCATGCACCCTAAGGTACTTTGTCAAAACAGGCATCTGCCTGGAGAATTTATGATTTCATATGGTAACTAAAAAGTCTCTAGGATAACTTTAAAGAAACAGAAAAAAAAAGAGAGAATACCCTTGCAAAGGAATAATGTTTCTCATTCATGTCAAATGATGAAAAGCTTACAGTCAACAAATAAAAAGACCTCACAAGGACTCCACACAGCATTTATCACAACCTCACTCATCAGACCCAGACCCACTTCAAAACGTTCAAACTAAAAGAAACCCAGCATGAGAAGTTTGTTCTTGTTGCCAAGTTGGCAGAGCCCTAAAAGTTTGAATGGGCTTCTCAATATGTAAGAGAAAAGCAGTCATTTGGAGCCTCTGAAGCTCTGTGGGCACCATCAGACCCCAATTGAAATTCTATCAACCACTGCCATTTGTACACGATGTCAGGTATGCAAATGGCACAACAACTTAGGGCTCTGGATACTTGAATAGTTTTGTTATGAAATCAAGACAGAAAAATAGAAAATCCTAAACATGAGGTAGGAAAGATTTTTCTCCTCATAGATGATCTCTTTCAACTTTGATCTTTTACTTCTGGCTACTTTATCCTGTGAGGCATGGGAGGGCAAGGTTGGTCTCAGACAAGAAAGGCTCCTCTTAAGTCAAGTACATGTGTACCCGTGAGAGAGACAAGAACAAACTCAAGTGACTGAAATTCCTCCCTGACCACTGCTTTATCCACCAGGAAACATTACTTCTAAGCTATTTGCTAGCTTCTGGGCAGCAAGGCCTCTGTTCATTTCCAAATGAGTAAGCACTTAGAATTCTTCATGACTGACTTTAATGTTCCCTCCCTCTACCCTCCTTTAACCAGTATTTCTTTCATTCATCCAGTCTAACAGGGGCCTACTGCCTCCTACACCCTATAGATCCCCCACCTCCACACTTCACCCAGCCCTGCTGTTACGCACACACTGTATCTTGGCCTTTCCTGACAAGAGGAGTTCCCTGACTCTAAGAATTCAATGTTCTTTCTCATCAGATGTCAGATGACAGTTGCAGAATGCTTCCTCATGGACTGCGAAACAAAGGACAACTCACTTGTTATGGGATTTCTACAAATCACTTTCAAGGTTCCCCTTAAGCTTAATTTTCCTTTCAATATATCCGCCTTTTGGAAGAGAAAATCTACCTGTTTGCTCTAGCTAGTATCATAGATCATGGGCCTTGACAAACACTCCTCCTTCTGCCTATATATTTTAAATTAATTTTTGCCTCTTCAATCTACACTACTCCTGACCTCCCTGGGAATTCCTGCTAGCTAGACCAGAATTTCTGTTATCTCTCTGTCTTATTAACTCTCCATCTCATTTCAAATACAACTGAAATCCTCGTTTTTCCTCCTCCAGATTGTACACCTTAAATAATAAATAGGTTGAAAGAAATTAACTCTTCATTGAATTGTTTGGTGCAGTGCTATGGAGCAAGTTAGGATAGAGGTGCAGTGGTAAACTCTGTACAGAATAAAATTTTATTGTAGCTCATAATTGTTGAAGTATAGTGTCCTAGAGGGGATGATTAAATCAAACTTGCAACAATATATACAACCTTTTTTCAATGTCAGCACATTTGTATAATTTATGTGGAGATTCTTATACTACAAAACCTAAAAAAAATACTGTGCTTTTCATAAGCCAAACTCAGCAGACATCATATTTATATATTCTGAGTGTGGTTTGAAGTTATTAACTAAATTTTATGAGGTGAAATATCTTTCAGAATATTTCAGATTATCTCTAATAAAGGTATCTAAAACCATTTTCAGGATAAAAAAGCCAAAAAGACCATAGACACTAAATGGAGTAGGAATAGTCTTTATACATTTATATATTACATAATATATATAAATATAAAAACAATTCATACAAATATATTTAA
>PISX010033164.1:0-15385 GCA_004024625.1 Mellivora capensis | reverse complement strand
CTGGGTATTTACCCCAAAGATACAGATGTGGTGAAAAGAAGGGCCATCTGTACCCCAATGTTTATAGCAGCAATGGCCACGGTCACCAAACTGTGGAAAGAACCAAGATGCCCTTCAACAGACGAATGGATAAAGAAGATGTGGTCCATATACACTATGGAGTATTATGCCTCCATCAGAAAGGATGAATACCCGACTTATGTAGCAACATGGACGGGACTGGAAGAGATTATGCTGAGTGAAATAAGTCAAGCAGAGAGAGTCAATTATCATACGGTTTCACTTATTTGTGGAGCATAACAAATAACACGGAGGACATGGGGAGCTGGAGAGGAGAAGGGTGTTGAGGGAAATTGGGGGGGAGATGAACCATGAGAGACTGTGGACTCTGAAAAATAACCTGAGGGTTTTGAAGGGGCGGGGGGTGGGAGGTTGGGGGAGCCTGGTGGTGGGTATTGTGGAGGGCATGCATTGCATGGAGCACTGGGTATGGTGTAAAACTATGAATTCTGTTACGCTGAAAAGAAAAAAAAAAGAGTATAGCCTTTTCTTTTGCTCTGCTTTTTCTCATTTATATGTCACTGACATGGATGTCATTTTTCAGCTTTTTCTAGAATCTCTGCTCGGTTACTTTGACAGAAAACTTAAGTGGTGAAACCAACTGAAGCTTAGCCACAAATAATGGTTCACCAGAACCCCACCATCAAAAACTAAACTTCTATCCTACACTTCAAGAAAATGTGCATGGATTTGTAGGTTTGTGAAAGGAGCCATGGTGGAAACTCCGGGCAGAAATTCTTTATATACATAACAACACATCAATAGGCAGCTACACTGCAAGTCCTTCCACATATCCAGCGAAACAGAAACACACTCACATGTTCCCTATAAGTGTCTAATCTTATCATATTTTTCATGTAGAGCTCATGATGGTCAAGTACTTCAGAGAAGTTATATTTTCCTCGTGGTGGGCACTAACATTTTGCTAGTATATGGGGCTATCTGCAGAAATTCAGCAGAGTTCTGGGATAATATGAGTGACAACAAAAAAACAGCAGCAGTTACCATTTGCCTAGTGATTACTATGTGATAAACACTCACACTAGGAACTTCTGAGGTTATTAAACCTAACAAGTATATGAAATAGGCACGTCCAGATTATAAATGAGGAAACTAAAATAGAGAGGTTAAGTGACTTGTACACTCTCACCTAAGAAATGGAGAGAATATTCAAAGACAGATAATATTCAAAGCCTGTGCTCTTAGCCTTTTGTTATATTGTCTCTATGTCTGACTTAACCTCACAAATCACCTTGCCACTTATTAGTTGTGTGACATTGAGCAAGAGACTTAACATTCCTTCAATTTCTCTTCTGAATAATTAATGCCCTGCCTTCATCAGGGGTTTATTGTGAATATCAGAAGGAGTTAACAAATGTCAAAGTGTTCTATCAATTTGAAATGCCATATAAATGTGAACTATTTTATAGTCACCATTATTGGTCATAGTAATTGTTTTCATAATTGGAACCGTCTTGCAGTTTCTCTCAGGTACAAAATGACCCTAAGGCCTGGGACTCAGAGTGTGGTCCACAGGGCTGCAGTTTCAGCATCTCCTGGGGAGTTTCTTAGAAATGCAGACTTGTAGGCATATCTCTACACCTACTAAATTAGAATCAACATTTTACAAGATTTCCAGATGATTCGTAGGTATATTATGTTTGAGAAGCTCTGAAGATGAAAGCTAGATTAAGGGTATTCATTATATTTAGAGGTTTCAGAAATTTTAGGTCTTAGTGTAGAGAGAAAATTAGAACACTTATAAATTGTTGAATTAACCTCCATCAAGACTCTCCAGATCACTAAATATCTCTACACAAACGGATTAGAACACAAGACCTGAGTGTATTTATCTATCCTAGGCAGTTTCTGAGTAGCCTAAATTGCACCAAGAGTCAGGAATATGGGCTTGACAGACTCCCTCATAACAACATTTATGGCCCTGGCAATCTATCAGCTTCTGGGGACTGACTTGCTTTACTGACATGTTTTCCAAATGATAATGTCCCTTTTTGTTATACTTGCTTGTTTATTTGTATTTTTGTTTATTGTACATTTTTTTTTCTTTCACTAGATGAAAAATGGTAAACTGCACATCTCAGAGGGATCTGGAACATGTTGGGAGTTGATATGGGTTAAGTTTCAAAATATAAATGGGGCTATAAGAAAGAAGAGACAACTGCTGTGACATCTTTAGATAGATATAAGGAATATCATAGGAAGATTTTAGAATTCTAACAAGGAAATGGAGTAATAACTCTCTTTACAAAACAGTGAAGGGAGTTAGCAGTCCATCGCCTTAACCACTCGGCCACCTCGTCACCTTCAAAACAGTGAAGGGAGTTAAATGGGAGGAGTGTGCATAGAATAATGAAAACAGTCAATTTCAGCAATGGACTTGGTGAAGTTTGACTATGGGAAAGAAAGAAGGGAAAGTGGCAGTAATAATTAATCTTTGAAATTATTTCCTTAAGACAATTTTACCTGAAAAACTAGCTGGAAAATCCTAAAGACAATTTGAGGTAAAAGGCAAGATTTTTAACAGAAAGTATGATACAAATATGAATGCAACAAAACTGGAAGCTAATGGATGAGCTCAAATGTCATTCTTGCTGAAAAGTACTTGCCATGATAACAGATTGCTCAGGAGGAGAAAATAAAAGGGTATGAAGCCAAAAATTCTCTAAAATGTACACTAACAAGATTTTAAGAGGAGGCAAGGTCTTGGGTGCTTAAAAGACTCATCTAATCACTGGAATCATTTAGATTCACTGGGCTAGAACTCGTGTTTCCTAATGGATTTCAAGTATCCTTTCCAACAATGCAGTAAAATGTATTTAATAGGGAAATATCAGATAGAGCAAACCATGAATATATTATTATCTTAATTAGAAAATAGGCTATTCCTAGGATGTTTTCACTGGAATGGTCTCAGATCTACAAAGGCCTGCAGGTTAATTCCAAAACTGGAGGGTTAATATTCAGTGAAATCACCAGCCAGGCACAATAGGAAAGCTTCACAGTTTGGGTAGAAATGGAATTAGATTTATGGGTAAGGGATTTTAAGGAAGTCTAAGATATTTTTAAAACAACAGTATGAAGGAATAGGCCCAAAGTTATATGAACTATCATATTACATTCACTGGAAGTAAACAGGTAAGATTTATAGTCATTGAATATTGTCTTATGTGAGTACAAAACCAAAGACTAACTTGGGGAAGAGTCTGAAATTATTCATCCTAGCTACATTTGTTACAGCAAGCAAGCAAACAACAACAATATATTAAGAAAGTAAATAACTCTACAAAATATTTTAGAAGAAAATATTTTACAGAATGAGATGTCTAAGATGAAGTTCTTACTAATAATTTACACAATCCCCAAAGCATTTGCATATATGATTACATAAACACTGAAAACTTCTATGATAAAAATTTACCATAAATAAAAGCCATATATATTCACCTAATATATGTACATGTTATATACACATATAATGTATATCATAATATATAGAAAAGTATATGTATAAGCATTAAACATAGCAAAAATTCTTAATCTCACTAGATGCCAAGAAAATGCAAATTGACAGTTTAGTAAGGTAGAATTTTTTAATCTACCAGATTGATTCAATCTTAGAAAGGTTTAATTACATAAAATGTTGATAGTTTTATGACAGACTGGTCATTCTTTTTTTTTTTTTTAAATGATTTTATTTATTTATTTGACAGGCAGAGATCACAAGTAGGCAGAGAGGCAGGCAGAGAGAGAGCTGGGGGAAGCAGGCTCCCTGCTGAGCAGAGAGCCTGATGAGGGGCTTGATCCCAGGACCCTGAGATCATGACCTGAGCCGAAGGCAGAGGCTTTAACCCACTGAGCCACCCAGGCACCCCGAGACTGGTCATTCTTATAAACAGTTGGCAGACACAAATTGGTGCAATACATTTGGAAGTTTCTTTGGTAGAATCTGTGTACACTTAAAATGATTATATCACAAGGAGCAAGATGGCAGAGGAGTGGAGGCCTATATATCATTGGGTTCCAGGAATTCAGCTACTTATTAAGCCACCCTGAACACCTATAAACTCAACAGGAGATCAAAGAGAAGAATATCAGGAATTCTGGGAACAGAAAAGCAATCATGTTCTAGAAGGCAGGTCATGTAGGGAAATAAATCCATGGTGATATACAGGAAGATAGACTGCGGGGGGAGGGGCTGACTCCCGGCAAGCAATAGAGCAATGGAGAACTAAATCAGAACTTTTATAAGTCTGCTTCACTGAGAGATATCTGTCCAGAGGCTAAACAGGGGGGGTAGAGCCCATGCTGGGACAATGTGGTCTCAGGACCTGTGGGCCACAAAAACACCAGGGGTGCCTGATAAGAGATCAAAATATACTCTAAATATAGCATATGGGTTTGTTCTAGTCTCCAGTCTGATCACATTCTTTTTTTTTTTTCAAAGAACTTTTATCAATTCTTTTTAGAATCTTTTTAAATTTTCATCTTTACAGTCATATTCCATCCCTTCATCATGTTTATCCTTATTTTTGTATATATATGTTTTTCTTTATTTTTTTTTTTAAGATTTTGTTTATTTATTTGATAGACAGAGATCACAAGTAGGCAGAGAGGCAGGCAGAGAGAGAAGAGGAAGCAGGCTCCCTGTTGAGCAGAGAGCCCAATACGGGCCTCGATCCCAGGACCCTGGGATCATGGCCTGAGCCAAAAGCAGAGGCTTTAACCAACTGAGCCACCAAGGTGCCCCTGAGTTTTTCTTTCTTTAAAATTTTGGGAGGCAGTTTCTTCTAACAGACCAAAATACACCCAAAATCAAGTGTGTGGCTATGTTCTATTCACCAGGCTAGTTATATTCTTCTGGTTTGGTTAGTGTATATCTTTCTAAGGTTGTTGCTACCCTTTTAGTATTTTGTTTTCTCATTCACCTATTTATATCTGGAAAAAATGACAAGGTGGAAAAACTCACCTCAGGAAAATAAAAAAAAAAAAAAAGAACAAGAGGCAGGAGGCAGTACCAACAGCTAGGGACCTAATCAATATAGACATTAGTAAGATAATAGAACCAGAGTTCAGAATGACAGTTATCAAGATGCTAGCTGGGCTTGAAAAAAGCATAGAAGATACTACAGAATCCCTTTCTGGAGAAATAAAATCCCTTTCTGGAGAAATAAAAGAACTAAAATCTAACCAAGTTGAAATAAAAAAAGCTATTGATGTGGTGCAATAAAAAGTGGAGGCTCTTACTGCTAGGATCAATGAGGCAGAAGAGAGAATTAGTGATATAAAGACCAAATGACAGAGAATAAAGAAGCTGAGAGTAAAACAACTACTGGTCCATGAGGGGAGAATCCGACAGATAAGTGATACCATAAGATGAAACAATATTAGAATAATTGGGATCCCAGAAGAAGAAGCAAGAGAGAGAGGGGAAGAAGGTATAAAGAGCAAATTATAATAGAGAATTTCCCTAATTTGATGAAGGGAACAAGCATCAAAATCCAGGAGGCAGAGAGAACCCTCCTAAAATCAACAAAAACAGATCAACACCCCATCATCTAATAGTAAAACATACAAATCTCAGAGATAAAGAGAAAATCCTGAAAGCATCTTGGGATAAGAAGTCTGTAACATACAATGGAAGAAATATTAGATTAGCAGCAGACCTATACACAGAGACCTGGAAGGCCAGAAGGGACTGGCACGATATATTCAGAGCACTAAATGAGAACAATACGCAGCCAAGAATACCATATCCAGCTAGGATGTCATTGAAAATGGAAGGAGAGATAAAAACTTCCAAGACAAACATAAACTAAAAGAATTTGCAAACACCAAGCCAGCACTACCGGAAATATTGAAAGGAGTCCTCTAAGGAAAGAGAGAGCCTAGAAGTAACAGACCAGAAAGGAACAGAGACAACACAGTAACAGTCACCATACAGACAATAAAATGGCACTAAATTCATATCTTTCAATAGTTATCCTGAAACATTGTCCCAATCAAAAGACACAGGGTATCAGAAAGATAAAAAAAACCAAGATCCACTGATATATGCTGTCTGTAAGCAACTCATTTTAGGCCCAAAGACACCTCCAGATTCAAAGTGATGGGTGGAAAATAATTTACCACGCTAATGGACATCAAAAGAAATGTGGGGTGGCAATCCTTGTATCAGACAAATTAGATTTTAAGCCAAAGACTATAGAGATGAGGAAGGAGACTACATCATACTCAAAGGGTCTGTCCAACAAGAAGATCTAACAATTTTAAATATATATGCCCCTAACATGGGAGCAGCTATTTATAGAAACCAATTAATAACAAAATCAAAGAAACACATCAACAATAATACAATAATAGTAGGGGACTTTAAAACCCCACTCACTGAAATGGACAAGCAAAGGTTCAACAAGGGAATAAAGGCTTTCAATGAAATGCTGGGCCAGACGGACATCACAGATACATTCAGAACATTCTATCCCAAAGCAACAGAATACGCATTCTTCGCTAGTGCACGTGGAACATTCTCCAGAAGAGATCACATCGTGGATCACAAATCAGGTCTCAACTGGTACCAAAATATTGGGATCATTCCCTGCATATTTTCAGACCACAGTGCTCTGAAGCTAGAACTCAATCACAAGAGGAAAGTTGAAAAGAACCCAAATACATGGAGGCTAAAGAGCATCCTACTAAAGAATGAATGGGTCAACCAGGAAATTAAAGAAGAATTTTAAAAAATCATGGAAACAAATGATAATGAAAACACAACTGTTCAAAATCTGTGGGATACAGCAAAGGCAGTCCTGAGAGGAAAGTATATAGTGATACAAGCCTTTTTCAAGAAACAAGAAAGGTCTCAAATACATAACCTAACACTAACACCCAAAGGAGCTAGAAGAAGAACAGCAAAGAAAGCCTAAGCCTAGCAGGAGAAGAGAAATAAATAATAAAGATCAGAGCAGAAATCAATGAAATAGAAACTAAAAGAACAGTAGAACAGATCAATGAAACTAGGAGCTGGTTCTTTGAAAGAATTAATAAGATTGTTAAACCCCTGGCCAGAATTATCAAAAAGCAAAGAGAAAGGACCCAAATTAATAAAATCACGAATGAAAGAGGAGAGAGCGCAACCAACACCAAAGAAATACAAACAATTATAAGAACATATTATGAGTAACTATATGCCAGCAAATTTGACCATCTGGAAAAATGGATGCACTCCTAGAGACATATAAACTACCAAAACTGAACCGGGAAGAAACAGAAAACCAGAACAGACCCATAACCAGTAAGGAGATTGAAGCAGTCATCAAAAATCTCTTCAACAAACAAGCACTCAGTGCCAGACGGCTTCCCAGGAGAATTCTACCAAACATTTATAGAAGAATTCATTCCTATTCTCCTAAAACTGTTCCAAAAAATAGAAATGGGAGGAAAACTTCCAAACTCATTTTATGAGTCCAGCATTACCTTGATCCCAAAACCAGACAAACATCCCATCAAAAAGGAGAATTATAGAACAATATCCCTGATGAACATGGATGCAAAAATTCTCACCAAAATACTAGCCAGTAGGACCCAACAGTACATTAAAAGGATTATTCACCACGACCAAGTGGGATTTATTCCTGGGCTGCAAGGTTGGTTCAACATCTGCAAATCAATCAATGTGATACAATACATTGATAAAAGAAAGAACAAGAACCATATGATACTCTCAATAGATGCTGAAAAGGCATTTGACAAGTACAGCATCCTTTCTTGATCAAAATTCTTCAAAGTGTAGGGATAGAGGGTACCTACCTCAATATCATCAAAGCCATCTTCGAAAAGCCCACAGCTAATATCATTCTCAATGGGGAAAACCTGAGAGCTTTTCCCCTAAGGTCAGGAACACGGCAGGGATGTCCATTATCCCCAGTGCTATTCAACATAGTACTAGAAGTCCTAGACTTGGCAATCAGACAACAAAAAGAAATTAAAGGCATCCGAATCAACAAAGAAGTCAAACTCTCACTCTTTGCAGATGATATGATACTTTATGTGGAAAACCCAAAAGACCCCAATCCAAAACTGCTAGAACTCATACAGGAATTCAGTAAAGTGTCAGAATATAAAATCAATGCACAGAAATCAGCTGCATTTCTATACACCTACAGCAAGAGAGAAGAAAGAGAAATTATGGAGTTGATCCCACTTATAATTGCACCCAAAACTATAAGATACCTGTGAATAAACCTAACCACCAAAGAGGCAAAGTTTTCTGTACTCAGAAAACTATAGAATACTCATGAAAGAAATTAAGGAAGCCACAAAGAAATGGAAATATGTTCCATGCTCATGGATTGGAAGAACAACTATTGTGAAAATTTTTATGCTACCTAAAGCAATCTACACATTTAATGCAATTCCTATCAAAATACTATCATTTTTTTTTCAAGGAAATGGAAGAAATAATCCTAAGACTTATATAAAACCAGAAAAGTCCCCGAATAGCCAGAGGAATCTTGAAAAAGAAAATCAAAGTTGGTCCAATCACAATTCCAGACTTCCAGCACTATTACAAAGCTGTAATCTTCAAGGCAGTATGGTACTGGCAGAAAAAGATAGATCAATGGAACAGAACAGAGAGCCCAGAAATGGATCCTCAAGTCTATTGTCAACTAATATTCAACAAAGCAGGAAAGAACGTCCAATGGAAAAAAGACAGTCTCTTCGACAAATGGTGTTGGGAAAACTGGACAGCCACATGCAGAAGAATGAAACTGGACCATTTCCTTATACTGCACACAAACACAGACTCAAAATGGATGGAAGCCTCAATATGAAACAGGAATCCATCAAAATTCTTGAGGAGAACACAGGCAGAAACCTCTTTGGCCTCAGCCACAGAACTTCTTCCTAGAAATATCGCCAAATGCTAGGGAAGCAAGGGCAAAAATGTACTATTAGGACGTCATCAAGATCGAAAGCTTTTTGCATAGCAAAGGAAACAGTCAACAAACCAAAAGACAACTGACAGAATGGGAGAAGATATTTGAAAATGACATATCAGATAAAGGGATAGTATCCAAATCTATAAAGAACTTATTAAACCAAACACCCAAAGAACAAATAATCCAATCAAGAAATGGGCAGAAGACAGGAACAGAAATTTCCGCAAAGAAGACACCCAGATGGCTAACACAGGAAAAAGCGTTCAACATCACTTGGCATCAGGGATATACAAATCAAAATCACAGTGAGATACCACCTCACACCAGTCAGAATGGTTAAAATTAACCAGTCAGGAAATGACAAATGTTGGTGAGGATGTAGAGAAAGGGGAACCCTCCTACACTGTTGTTGGGAATGCAAGCTGGTGTAGCCACTTTGGAAAACAGCATGGGGGTTCCTCAAAAAGTTGAAAATAGAGCTACCCTATGACCCAGTAATTGCACTGTTGGTTATGTACCCTAAATATGACAAATGTGATGCGAGGGGGCACGTGCACCTGAATGTTTATAGCAGCAATGTCCACAATAGCCAAGCTATGAAAGGAGCCCAGATGGCCATCAACAGATGTATCGATAAGGAAGATGTGGTATATATATACAATGGAATACCACAGAGTCATCAAAACCCCCAAATCTTGCTATTTGGAAGGACGTGGATGGAACTAGAGGTATTATGCTAAGCGAAAAAAGTCAATCAGAGAAAGACAATTATCATACGATTTCTCTGATATGAGGAATTTAAGAGGCATGGCAGAGGGTTATGGGGGGAAGGGAGGGAAAAATGAAACAAGATGGACTGGGCAGGGAGACAAACCATAAGAGACTCTTAATCTCAGGAAACAAACTGAAGACTGCTGGAGGGGAGTGAGGGAGGGATAGAGTCGCTGGGTGATGGACACTGGGGAGGGTATGTGCTATGGTGAGTGCTGTGAATTGTGTTAGACATGATTCACAGACCTGTACCCCTGAAACAAATAATATATTATATGTTAATTTAAAAAGATTCTATCACATAATCAAGAAACTCCACTTAAAGCTAGCATATATACTTCCTTAAATATACAAATATATATTTTTAATATACAAATATTTTTATGTAATATTATTCATATTTCTCAATAGGAAAAGCATGTCTATCAGTAGGGAATGTCTATCAGTAGGGAGATGGATAAATGCATTGTGTTTCAATGATATATCAGAATAACCTGCTACATTTACAGAGGATGAGATACTTTATACAAAGATTATTTTTTTAATACAAAGATTATTTATGTGAAGAATTATCTATGGTATATGGCTCAGTGAAAATAACTTACAGAGGATACACAACACACACACCATACATATTTATATATGTATATATTATCACTTAAAATATTTATATAATTATATACTTTCTTATTATTAAACTTGAAAATACAAAAGCCAAACTGTTCAAGTGATAGGTAGAGACAGTTCTAGAAAGGGATGGGAAACTGCTAGTTTTAATTATTGCATTATTTGGATGTCTCAGCACACAAGTAAGGGTTTTATGATGTAAAAAAGGAGATTAAATATTTGGCACTTCTCTTTCTGTATCCTTACCATTTTCATGAAGAAAGCTGCTGTTTTGTGATTTTTTTTTTAACCTCTGCACCTTTGACCATTAACTCTCCTATTCAATAACAGTAGCTGTGCAATTCACAAGTTCAATGTGCTCAGTATTATTAAACAATGTGCTCTCTTTGAATTCTGAAATTATTTCTACCCTGATTATAAGTTCAAGGAAATTTTTTGAATAAAAAGTGAACTCATTAAGACACAAATGCAACTTTAAAAAGAACTTGAAACAGCAAAGGATTTTGTGTGGGTTGGCTTGTGAAAATAACAGTTTCTAAATATGACGTTCAGGTTATTAGTAAGGTAAAAAGTGGTGACTAATTTGAAAGTCTATCATCTTAATCGCTCAGGGTAGTGTCTGTTGATTGATGAAAGAAAGACACACACATGAGCTTTGAATAGGTTATATGGAAGAAATGTTAAAGACTATTTTAAAAATGAGATTGCATCTGCCTTGTTTTCAATTTTGTGATTAGATTTTAGGTGCTCTTAGGCCTCAATGATACCATGCTGTTCCTATAATTTTCTATTCTGATCCCTCAATTTTTAGTACCTTAGGGGACTTCACAGTCAATTATAAAAGATGCTTCTGGTTTTGAAGCTTTTAACCTAGCTTTTAGTGTTGCGGTCAAAGGTATTATTTTGTCGCGTTGCAATCAAATGTCATTTCCAACTACAGCCATGTTCTAAGATCGTCAATTCTTGCTAAGATTTTGGAAAAGGATATAATTTTGCATTCAGAGATTCACCATTTTGAGTTATATGAAAATGAAAACCAATGACATTTTCACAGTATCTTTCGCTGAAAAGTTTCAAAGCATTTTCATGGCATTCATTAAGGTTTACAGGGCCATATACATAAGTAAAGAGAAAATTTTTGTGAAATGGAGAATGAACATAGCTTTATAGGTCAAGTATAGATAATAAAACCCATGGAGATGAGGAAAAACAATGGTTTAAAAAATAACTGTATGCCATGTAGGAAGAAACAAGTGACATAAACCAAAATGTGATCACTGAAGCCTTTTCTCACATCTCAATGTATGTAAGATGCCATGTGATTTATAATACGCTGTGCCTGACACATACTACTACTACTACTTCTAATGTACGTGTGCCAGGCATTAGTGTAGCCTTACATCAATTACTAGTTACCAGGATATACTCACAACAGTCTTGTTGCATTTAGAGTGTGAAGGCTGAAGTTATTACTATTACCTTATTTAAACGTGAAGGAACTGAGACACACAGATGTTAAGTGTCTTAACCAAAGTCCAATATAAAAGGTAACAAATGAGAATCTGAACTTAGGGAAGTTGGCTTTGTATTATATATACTTAATCATAATTTGTAAACCACAATGGATGATGATTGGACCATCAGAATTAGTCTTTGATAAAAGCAAAGAAAGCAGCACTAGATGTATCTAAGAGACCCTGGGAGGCCTCTAGCCCAGTGAGATCTTCCTTATTAAGTTCTACAATACCTGAAGAGTCACTGGTAGATATTTTCACAGGAATAGAAGTATGTTCTCTATTATAAAACACAGAATGTGATATGAACAGACAGTTAACAGAAGATAATTACTACATGAAAAGATTTTTAACTTTGGCAGATACCAGATAATGACAATCAAAACAACTATGAGTACATTTTCATATCCTTTAATTGTCAAAAATTAGAAAGTCAGACAGTATTAACTGCTAGTGATGATATGGAGATGCAGTAACTCTAATCCTTTACAAGTTAGGATGCAAACTACTATGGAAAGCAAATTGGAATTATCAGGTGTTGTCACAGACACTCACACAGTGTGACCCAGCAATTTCACTTTCAGTTATCAACTTTAGAGAAATCTTCACACATGAGCCCAAGAGACATTTGTAAGATTCTAAAACCTTTTGCAACTTTAGTTGTGGCTAAAAAACCCCCCAAAACCAAAAGGTTTAGTTGACCTAAAAAACCATGTTTCCAACAGATACATACCAGATGATAGGATTTATTTATTTAATTTTATTTTTAAAGGTTTTATTTATTCATGTGACAGGGAGAGCAAGAGAGCACAAACAGGGGGAGCAGCAGAGCAGGCCCATCCCAAGACCCTGGGATCATGACCTAAGCTGGAGGCAGATGCTTTACCGACTGAGCTACTCAGGTGCCCCAGGATGACAGGATTTATATAATGTTTGAAAATTTCCAAACTTATGCTTCTTATTATTGGGGGTCATATATTTAAATGGTATAACAATTTATAAAGTAATAGTAAACACTAAATTAATGAAAATAGTTACCTCCAGGACGGGAGAATTAACAAGAGTCAGTACTTGAGGTTTCAATTTTGTCTTTTGTTATATTTAACATATATTTTAAAGTTAACATGGAAAAATGTGGAGGTTTGTTAAAGCTGGGATTGGCTAGTTGATATTCATTATCCTGTATGCTTTGTTTATATAAATTAAGTATTTCACAATAAACATAATATGTATTCTTAAGAAAAGGAAAAATATTGAAAAAAATGACACCTCACTCATCCCATTACTTAAGCATAACTTTTTAAGCACAATTTTAAAAATTTAGTATAATTTCTTACACTCATAGGATTAATTTACAGCTGGTGGTATACTATACTATATACATAGTGTTGTGCCCTCACAGGAGTATACTGTGATGGGTTTTCTTTTTTTTTTTTTCCTAGTCTCTGTTACAATGCTAACATTTTGGCCATGAAAACACATTAAAATATTGTTGGACATCACACCTCAGGATGACTTATTATTGTTTTTTAATCACAGCTACCTAATTTCTGGTCCTGTGGCAATATGGCGCTATGGCACTATGTCCTAATGGGTATATTTCCATAATGGGAAGTGGGCAAAAGTTTGGTGTGCTTTCAAGAGGGCTGATAGGGGCTTAGGGAAGGCATTTAGGTAGGTGGTGAGGACAATGGATACCTGCAGTTATGGAGACTCAAGTCTGCTAAGGATAAACTTAATCTGCTTTACAATTTTGCCTAGAGCTAGCCTGGAGAGGATAATAAATAAATACACAAGACTTAGTGTTATGCTGTATCTAACATGCAATTTGAAACAATGGTTTGTTATTAGAAACTGACCAAGACATAATTTATCATCTGTATCTAAAAGAAATTAAGCATTTCCAACCAGCACAGACCTTTTTTTTGTTCAAATTCCTGATGTGACTGACTAAAGAGTGTGAGCATTCCTGGGCAGCCATGGGTGCATTTTGTAAAAGAGAACACTGTTCAGCACAGTCTCTGTGAACCCAGCTTTGCTTTCAGAAAAAAGTTGGGAGGCCATGTTCATGCAGTAATTTAAGGGGTCAATAGAAAGGCTGAACTCCAAAGTGTTGGTCTGACAGGACGCAATTAGATTTTCTTTTGTCATATACTAATATACCCCTCGGAAGGGTATCATGTAAACTTTACCAGTTTTCTCTTTGCTGTGTGGAAATTAATTGAAATGTCAGATAGGTCTGTGATCTGGGTGAGTCAACTGACGTGGGTAAGTGCAGGGTCTGATCCCGTCATTATTTAAGACTTTGGTATTTTATTCATCATGGACTTATGCATTAATTTTTATATCTAAAATATTATTTATCTTGCTTACTAAATTTTTGGTGCCCTTTTAAGTTTTGTGTAAGGTGGTACCTCACTTACTATATCCTAGTCCCATCAGGGTAAAGCAAAGTGACACTGGAAATCAATGTGGTACTCAGAAAAAAACCTTTATGCACAACTGCACATGATGTCATATATGTAACTGTAACTATATATAACCTGGCTAATTTAAAAAATTTACTTTTGCTGAATTCTTACAAAACTTTGTGACCTTTATCTAACCCCGTTGACTCTTATTTTTCTTATATAGTAAATGGAGGTAATTCCTACTTCACAAGTTAATTAAGTTTTTAAAACTTATATATAAAGAATCTAACTTGTGGTGTGCCTGGGTGGCTCAGCTGATTGAGCATGTGACCCCTGATTTTGGCTTAGGTCATGATCTCATAGTTAAGATGAGCCCCTCATAGGGCTCTGCACTCAGCAGGGAGTCTGTTTCTCTCTTTCTGTTCCCATCTTACTCTTCCCCACCCCCCACTCATGCTCTCTCTAAAACAAATACATCTTTAAAGAAAAAAAAAACACAGAAAAAAAGGAATCTAGCTTGTACCCTAAAATATGGATAGCTATGATAAATGTTTGTTGTAATGGTCATTAAAAGTAAGAAAGAAATAATTAAAGATATAGGCTTATTCTTCCCAGGTAACACATTTTAGTCAACTTTAAAGCTGCTGGTGAGAAGTGACTTCGCAATATAGGTTACCATTATATAATTTCTCCACATACCAGCTTTGCTCAGATACATTATAGCTTGATCTTTCACTTACATCAAGCTATTGACAAAATATTACCTCTGAGTATAGCCTAATCTGATCACCCTATTAATGTTGCTATCACCCATCTCTCTCCCTCCCTGCTTGAGCAGTCTGTATTATTATTACCCTGCCTTATATTTCTGAACAGCACCTATCAGCCTTTTTTTTTTTTTTTAATTTTTATTTTTTATAAACAAATTTTTATCCCCAGGGGTACATGTCTGTGAATCGCCAGGTTTACACACTTCACAGCACTAACCATAGCACATACCCTCCCCAACCCAATGTCCATTACCCCACCCCCCTTTCCCGAC
>PISX010033163.1:0-15426 GCA_004024625.1 Mellivora capensis | reverse complement strand
CCTGGGGGTCAGAACACTGTCGTGGGGGTCCGAGTGCTGCCCCAGGGGTCAGAGCCCTGCGTGGGGGTCCGAGTGCTGCCCCAGGGCTCAGAGCCCTGCGTGGGGGGTCTGAGTGCTGCCCTGGGGGTCAGAGCCCTGCGTGGGGGTCCAAGTGCTGCCCTGGGGGTCCCCTGCATAGGGTCCGAGTGCTGCCCCGGGGGTCAGAACCTTGCGTGGGGGTCAAAGTGCTGCCCTGAATCCTGTCGTGGTGGTCCGAGTGCTGCCCTGGGGGTCAGAGCCCTGCGTGAGGGTCCATGTTCTGCCCGGGGATCAGAGCCCCACGTGGTGGTGCGAGTGCTGCCCTGGGGGTCAGAGCCCTGCGTGAGGGTCCATGTTCTGCCCGGGGATCAGAGCCCCACGTGGTGGTGCGAGTGCTGCCCTGGGGGTTGGGCCATGCATGGGGGTCCTAGTGTAGGCCCGAGGGTCCTCTGCCATTGGGTCCAAGTGCTGTCCCAGAGATCAGAGCTCTGCGTGGGGGTCCGAGTGCTAACCTGAGGATTAGAACCCTGTGGTGGGGGTCTGAGTGCTGCCCCGAGGGTCCCCTGCCCTGGGTGGTCCGACTGTTGCTCCAGGGGTCAGAGCTCTGTGTGGGGGTCCGAGTGCTGCCCTGGGGGTCCTGAACCATGTGTGGTGGTCTTACTGCTGCCCCAGGGGTCCCCTGCTGTGGGGGTCTAAGTGCTGCCCCGGGGGTCCTGAGCCGTGTCATCGGGATCCAACTGCTGCCCCAGGGGTCCCCTGCGTGGGGGGTTCCAAGTGCTGCCCCGGGGGTCCCGAACTTTACCTTGGGGTTCCCCTGCATGTGGCTGTGAGTGCTGTGCCAGGTTTCCCTGCTGTGGGGGTCCGAGGGCTGTCCTGGGGGTCCCAAACCTTATCTTGGATGTCCAAGTGCTCCCCCAGCGGTCACGAACCCTGCGTGGGGTTCCGAGGGCTGCCCTGGGGTCCCGTGCTGTGGGAGTCTGAGTGCTGCTCCTGGGGCACAAAGTTGCCCTAACGAGTGCCTCTGGGGTCCCGAAGTTTACCTTGGGGGTCCGAGTGCTGTCCCGGGGGTCTTGAATCCTGTGTGGGGGTCTGGGGGCTGCCCCAGGGGTCTCGAACTTTACCTGAGGGGTTGAGTGCTGCCCTGCAGATCCCTCAGGAGATCCCATATACCGCCTTGGGGCTGTAAGTGCGGCCCTGGGGATCCCAGCCACTTCCTTGGGGGCATTGGAGCTGTTCTGAGGGGGTCCTGAAGTGTGCAGTAGGATCTGGAGCCTGGCCAGGGAGTGGGGGGTTCCTGAACACGGCGTGGAGGTTCCAGATTTACCTGGGGGTAAGGTGGGGGTCGAGACGTCTGTGTTGGTCATCCAAGTGTGGCACGGGGGTTCAGGTTCTGGGGTTTGAACCCCGTAGGGGGCCTGAACTCTGCCTTGGGGATTCTGGTCTGGCCCCAGGGGTTCCAAAGTCTGCATTGATAGCCCGGGGTGTGGGCCAGGGGCTCCAGACCCTGCCTTGTGGGAGAGGGGGCCAGCAGAGCACCAGGAGTCCTGAACCCTGCCGTGGGAGTCCTGTCCTATCCCTGGGGATCTGGAACCCCTTTGGGGGTCATAGGCAGGACTTAGGAGTCTGGAAGTTTGCCTGGCAGGACTGAGTCGGTCAGTGCTTGAGGGTTAGGGTCTCCGAGTGTGCCTTGGGCATGGGATGCTGACTTTGGGCCTTCCTGGTGCTGCCTGGGGGCCTGACTGGCCTGGGCGGATTCTGGAAGCTGTGCTGGTCACCCGCGGCGGCTCTGGGGGTCCCAGGAGTGCTTGGGAATCAGAGCCTCCGTGGTGAAGGTGGTGCGGGGCAGGGTTGCACAGTCCCCGGGTCCAGCCGAGGGTGACGGGTGGGCTGGTTCCAAAGGGGCTCCCATGCTGTTGAGACGGGGATCCGTTCCGTAGCCAGGAGAAACCCCAAGCAGCAGGTTGCACGCTGTCACGCGGGGGTTCTCGTTCCTCTGGAACGTGGTAATGTTCCTTTTCGAGTGTGTGCGGAGTCTGGGGCGTCTGAGGTTTGGAGAGAGGATGGCAGGGGTCCTGGTTCCGACCCCGGCCGGGCGGGAGAGGACGACAGTGGGAGGTAGCCCGGAAGAGCCGTGGGTGGTGCCGTGTGGGGTGTGGGTGGGGGATTGGAAACTGCCCCGGAGATGGCCGAGCACAGGGGCTATGTGGAGCAGGATGAAATGCAGATGCGGGTCCCTGGTCTGCGAGACGAGGGGCAGACGCAGATTGTGGACTCAGGGTCGCTCGGGAAGCCCCAGGCGGGTCCTGGTCCCTGGATGCCATCTCCCTGGCCGTGGATTCAAAGTTGCCCTGATGAGTGCACAAGTGTGTGGCTTGTGGGTGGCGTGTGTGGCTCTTTGTTCCGTCCCCCCCGCCCCGCTCCTCCGTCACCTGGCTGGAGACCGCCAGGCACAGGGAATGTGGGTGAGGGAGTCCACGGAAATACCTGGGGTCTTCTGTCCCCGGAGCCTGTCTTTGGAGGGCCTGGGTCTGAGATGCTGGGGGGTGCCCCATGCAGGGGGAGGCGGGCGGGACCTCACACGGCCGCCTGGCGTGGTCCTTCTGCGCCACCTGGCGTCGGATGTGGGCAGGTCTGCTCCCGCAAGCCCCCCGTCCTCTGGAGGAGAGGAGCTGCCCAGCTCCCATTTGCAGGGCTGTGTGGGGCTCTCTGCGGCACAGGGCCCTCTGCGCTCTCCTCTGCTTGCCGTCTGGGCTGGATCCCCGGCACCGCACGCCCCCCCCCCGCCCCCCCGGGAGCCTGCCTTCCCAGCAGTTTCTAGGGGTGGGTGTGGGAGGGACGTGGCGAGGATTAACGCCGGATAATGAGGTAACGCATTTTTTTTCACGGCTTTACTATGGTCGGTGTGTCTTATGGCTGCGGCTGGGGTGCGGGGTTTCTTCCCGGGAGAGCTGGGCGTCCTCCCCTCGCCTTCCTGCAGAAGCAGCGCTCTCCGGAGACAGTCCCCAGCGCTTCCTCTTTATTCTGCCCAGCGCAGAAATGGTGCCGGGGCTGAGGGAAGCATGGGGAGGGGAGGTGGAGACGGTGCCGGGGCAGAGGAGCCCTGCGTGCAGGCGGGGAGGGCGGGGAGGGAGCCCTCGGGTTCTCGCTGGGCTTGGGAAGGCTTCCATCGTCAGCCCTGTAAAGTGCCCAAGCTTTGTAAGGCGCCTCGTGGATGGCGCGGGAGGCGCATCCTGACGCGAGACACCCCGAGCCACACACGCGGACTTAGAGTCAGGGAGAGCCGGGGGTAGAGGGGGTAGAGGACGGACCGCCCCCCTTCGCAGAAGCGGACCCCTTGGAGCCCGTGCCTTCCGTGAGCCGAGCCACTCCCTGTCCCCGGGCCCTGTCTGGGGCTGGTTGCCGCCTTCCCTCTGCTGGCCACTGTTCCTGCACGTCGTGGCGCACGTCGTGCCTGCCGTCCCCGAGTTTGGAAGCGTGTGGACCCGGAGAAGGATGGAGGCGTCGGGGGCGGCTTGGAGACCCCCAGCTTCCCGCCGTTATCTGACTTTTCTTGTGTCTCAGCAGAAGGTCTGGCCGAGTGGCGGCGAAAGCCGAGTCGGGCGGCGGTGGCAGCGGCCGGGACCACGTGTCGGTAAGTGCTTCTGCTTGGGGAGCTCCCGCACAGCACCGTGTACGGTGGGGACTCGGGCCCAGGGTGTACGCTCCCCTCCGAGGGAAAGCAGGGCTGTCTTCTTGTGGACGAGAAGGCGGGGACACGAACACACAAGGAGGTGGGAGTCCCTGACCGTCTGACCGTCTGGCGGTGCCTGGGAAGGCCCAGCCGTACGTCTGTCCAGCCTTCTTGTTTTAGGTCATGGCCCCGCCCCTCCTGATTTCAGAGGAACAGGGTGAACAGCTGCCCCAACGCTCATCTGGGGGGTCCACGGGCTCTGCGGTGCGGACGGCTACTCTGCGTGGCCGCTGAATTTGTGAGAACCTGCACGTCGTGCTGTAGCCCACGGGGGTGCTGTCGCTGAGCCTGCAGCCCCTGGGCTCCGAGGTCCTGTGGCCATAGGGGTGGTGAGCGTGTGAGACAGTGCGGGGCAGGGTGCCTGCAGCTTTGCCCAGAGCTGTGTCCCCAGGGCGAGTCTCTAGGGACCTTTCTTTGCTGCTCCCAGGCACAGATCTCACTTCTCGGGCTGCTCTCAGCCCCGTTGTCCCTTGATCTGCTGTGTTCCCCTCCACGGGGACGTTGAGCCACACGGACACTGTGCGATTTTTCCTACGGTCGGGAAGATGACCACATCTTCCCCGTCCCCCGAAATCCCGTAGGCCTTGGTAATTCTGCCCCCCTCCTGGCGTGTCCCCACGGCCCCCACCCACCCCGATCTGCGCTGTCCCTGGACGTGACATTCTGTGCCGTTCCTAGATTTGTGGACCCGTGCCTTCCTACACGATGGCGTCTCTCTGTTCATCCCCTTTTTGGGTCGGGATTCATTCCCTTGGCGTAGCTAAGTATTTTCACATTCAGCCGTGTTGGGAGGTCTCAGCCGTTCATTCCTAGTATTACGGAGCGGCTCTCCCACCTGGGGACCGGCCCCGGTTTGTCTGTCTGCCGTGGATGGCACCTTTGGGTTGTTTGTAGGGGCGGGTGTCCCTGAGAAAGCAGCCAGGAACACCCCTGCAGAGCTCCGTGCGGAAACTTGCCTTTGTTCCTCTCAGGCCAGTGCAGTGGCGGGTACACGCGGATGTAACTTTGCAGGAGACCGCCACGCTGCCTGCCCCCGCGGTCCAGCGCCCCACATCGTGGGAGCACGTGGCAGAGTCCCACCTGCCCCCCGGCAGCCGTCAGCATGTTGGATCGTAGCTGATCTCATGGTGCTGGTTTCCGCCCGCATCTCCCTCAGGCCAGTGGCCTGAGCCTCTTCCCGGGCCTCCCCTTCCCATGGGCGGACGGTCCCATCCGCGCACATTTTGTGGGGAGGAGTCCTTGCACTCTTTCGTGGGTCGTTTGTATTGACTTGTTTTCTTGTTGAGTTTCAAGAGTTCTGCGTATAACGTTGGTAAAAGTCCTTTAATAGATGACGTACTTGGCGAGTGTTTTCTACCAGACACGGCATGTCTTTTCATTCTGGTTTTCTTAAAAAGATTTCATTTATTTATTTGGGATAGACAGAGCGAGCGAGAACAAGCAGGGGGAGGGGCAGAGGGAGAGGGAGAAGCAGGCTCCCCGAGCGGACATCCTGACGCTGGGCTTGATCCCAGGACTCTGGCGTCGTGACCTGAGCCAAAGGCAGATGCTTCGCCCGCTGAGCCAGCGAGCGTCCCTTCATTTTGATAAGTGTCTTCTATTTGTATTTTTGCTTCTCACTATTACTATTTTTTATTTCTTTAAATATTTTATTTATTTGACAGAGAGAGACACAGCGAGAAAAGGAACAGAAGCAGGGGGAGCGGGAGAGGGAGAAGCAGGCTGCCTGCTGAGCAGAGAGCCCGACGCGGAGCTCGATCCCAGGACCCCGGGATCATGACCCGAGCCGAAGGCAGAGGCTTAACCCACTGAGCCACCCAGGCGCCCCTGTTCAGTACTGTTTTTGAGCACATTGTAGTCTATCACTCAGGTTTGTTTTTATTTTATTTCATCTTTTTTTTTAAGATTTTGTTTATTTGACGGAGACACAGCAAGAGGGAGCACAAGCAGGGGAGCAGGACAGGGACAGGCAGGCCTGCTGCCGATGAGGGAGCCCGACGCGGGGCTCCATCCCAGGACCCCGGGATCTTGACCCGAGCTGAAGGCAGACGCTTAACAAGACTGAGCCACCCGGGCGCCCCTGTTTTGCAGTTTTACGAAAATGCCACTGGACCATATTTCTGTGGTGCCGCTGCTGGCCTCTGTCCGCCCCCCTGAGCTGTGGGACCGTGCTTTTGCCAGTGGTACACGGTCTCCGTTACTGTAGCTTTGGACGCAGGTTTGAAGTTCGAGCGTGTGGACGCTGCAGCTTCGTGGTCTTTGAAAACGGACTGGACTGTCCGCGTCCGTGTCCTTCCCGTACATTAGAGTCAGCTTGCTCGCTCTAGAGAAGCGCGTGCGAGGTGTTCGCTGGGATCTTGCTGACTCTGTAGGTAACGCTGGGCTGCGTTCACGGTTTACTGCTCGGACGCGTTCCTGTCCATGAACATGGGACGTCTCCCATGGACCTGTGTCGTCTTTAGTGCTTCCCGCCGCGTGTCGTACTTTTCGTCACCTCTTCCGCCGTCTTGGTTAAGTCGGTCCCTCCGTGTTTTACTGTACGTGAAGCCCCAGTCCGTGGAATCGTTTTGTCTTTGCCTTTCCAGGTTGCTCACGGCAGTGTGTAGACACGCAGCTGATTCCGGTGCGTCGACGTGGCCTCCTGCCACTTTATGTGCATTGGTTCCCCCAGTCTATGCGTGTGTGTGTGTGTGTGTGTGCACACGCGCGCGGCTAGAATTGTTAGGATTTCCACATGCAAAAGTGTAGCATCTGCAAAATAATGGGACTCTCTCCATTCCAGTTTGGACGTTTCTCTCTTCCCGTCTTGCTGTGTCGGCCTGGCCCGTTTCCCTGCCTCTCAGGTGCCCTGCTGCGCACCGTAGAAGTGCACAAGTGAGCGTGCCTGCCCTGTCCGTCCTCTTGGAGAAACACCTTTCCGCCGCTCACCCTGGAGCACGATTCTCACGGGGGGCTTTTCATCGACGGCTTCGGTTGCACGGACGTCGCCTCCTCTTCTCGGTGGCTTGTTTGCGTGTGTGAATCAGGAAAGGCTGTTGAATTCGGTCGGTCTTTCTGAATCCGTGGACTTGATCATGGGATACTTTTCCTTAATTCTGCTGACGTGGTGCCTTCCACAGACCGGTTTTTCTGTGTGGAACCAACCTTCCAGTCCAGAAGGACGTCCCGCGTGGTCGTGGCGTGCACTCTCCGAACGTGCTTCGGAGTTCCGTTGCCGGTGTTTTGTGGAGCGTTTTCGCACCCGTGTCCGTGAGGGATGTTGGTCTGTAGTTTCCTCGTAGGGTCTCTCCCTGGCTCTGGGACCAGGGAAATGCTGGCTTCCTGGGACGAGTTGGGAAGTGGTCCTTCCGCTTCAGTGTTTGGAAGAGTTTGAGAAGCGTTGGGATGAGTTCCCCTTAAAATGGGGTCGACAAAATGGTAGAGTTAAAATGGTAGAATTCCTCCGTGAGCGCTTCATGATCCGGGCTTCTCTGGTCCGGGGATTTTGACTACTGATTCGGTCTCCTCCAGGTTACAGGTGTGTTCAGATTTCCTGCTTGTGTCCGCCTTCCTCTTGCCAGGGTTGTGTTTCTGGAGAGGTGTCCGTTTCGTGTGGGCTGTCCCGTTCCTTAGTCTGCAGTTGGCCTCAGGACGGTCTTCTCACCTGTTTCTGTGGAATCTGTAGAAATGCCCCCACGCTCATTCCCAGTTCCATAGTACGCGTCCTCACGCTTTTGTCCGTTGTCCATCTAAGCTAAAGTTTTCTTAATTCTGTTACGTTTCGGAAGAACCAACTTGGGGTTTCGTTGGTTTTCTCTGTTTTCCATTACCTGTTGTGTTTATCGCAGTTCTCTTTCTTTCTCCCTCCCTTCCCCCTGCTAGCTTTGGGTTCATTCTGTCCTTTTCCTTGTTCCTCGAGGTGCAAACTTGGTCTGGGATCTGTCTTCATTTCAGGATCAGCACTTACAGCTGCGGATGTCCCATGAGCACTGCTTTCTCAGTGTCCCGTGATTCTTACTTATGTTGTGTTTTCATTCTCACTCGTCCCTAAGTATTGTTTAATTTCCCCTGTGACTTCTTCTCTGATCCACTAGTTCTTTTTAAAAAACGTTTTACTTCTTTATTTACTTATTTGAGAGGGAGGGGGAGAGAGAGAGAGAGAGAAGGAGCAGGGGGAGGGACAGAGGAAAAGGATGAAACAGATTCCCCAGTAAGCGGGGAGCCCAACGTGGGGCTCGATCCCACGACCCTGGGATCATGACTGAGCCAAAGGCAGACACTTAACTGACTGAGCCCCCCAGGTGCCCTAGATCCACTCGTGCTTTCGTGGTATGTGTTTTAACTTCCACAGTTTTATGACTTTTCCAGTTTTTGGTCTGTCATTGATTTCTAACTTCACACCACTGTGGTCAGAGGAGACACTGTGAAATCTGTGAGGACTTTGTGGGCTCGTGTGTGGTCTGTTCTGGGGAGTGTTCTGAGTGCTCACTCAGAGCGGAAGACGTGTGCCGTTGCTGGCGGAGGCTTCCGTAACCGTGTCCTAGTTGGTTGGTTATGTCCTTTTTGTCCTCATGCGTCTTCTGTCTGGTTCTTCTGTCCCTTACAGAGAGCGGGGTGTGGAAGACCCCGCTGTTCTAGCATGGTCCGAAGTCCCCTTTCGTTCCATGAACATGGTATAGCTCAGTGTTTCTGAAGGCCTTATTTGATTTTTTTTTTTTTTTTTTTTTTTTTCAGTTTTCAGTACAGAGACCCTACACATATTTTGTTAGATTGGTATCTTTTTCATTTCTGAGGAGCCGTTGTGAACGGTACGGGTTTTGGTTTTTTTTACTGCCCATGTCCAGTTTTTCATTGCTTGCTTATAGCAATAGGATTGATTTTGTTACATGGACCTTGTATTCTGTGGCCTTGCTTATTAATTCACTTTTGAGTTTGAGGAGATAGTTTGGTGCATCTTTTGGGATTTCCTATATAGCCAACGATGTCATTCTAAAACAGAGCTAATTTTATGCTTTCTTTCCCAATGGGATGACTTTCACTTTCTTGTCCTGTTTGTTCTACAGAGTAGCATTTCCAAAATATTGCGGGATAGTAGTAGCCCTGCCCCGTTCTGGGCCCTGTGTGGATGCAGGTGTGGAAGAAACACCCGCCCTGGGTGGGGAAGGAGACTCTTGCCCAGTGCTTCTTACCGTCTTGGGAGGTGCTGCTCGCCACACAGAGCGATTTGTACCTGCGATCTCTACTTGTCTCATTAGCACCCGAGAATGGGTTAAAATATGAAACGATAAAAGGCATTTTCTGCAGCATCACGTAGGATAGGAAACAGGGAGCAGTGTAGATATTTCAAGGTGAAGTAAAGAATAAACCCGTTCATGCTATGTCCCGGGGATAACAGGTACCAAAAGCCAAACTTCAGACTTTCCTACTTGAAATTGTTACAGACTCACAAAAGAGTTTGCAAAAACAGGCCACAGTGAGGTGTTTCCCTTTCACGCCGATGCCTCGCGTTAGTATCACACTGCATCCCCTTGCTGTCTCTGTGCGCACGTAGACATTTGCGGATTTGTCTTCCTGAAGACGCGGGAGAGCGCGTTCCTGAGGCAAGGTCTTTAACGGCACACGTGTCCATGTGGGGCTCCTCCGGGCAGGACCAGGGGCGTGTTGCCGTGGCGCTCTCGGTGGCAGTGAGCCAGCCTGGCCTAGCATGTCCTCGGTTATGAAGACCGTGTCGTAGAGGCCCACGGTGTAGGGTTACAGGGGCACAGTGCTGCATGGGCCCTTGTCCTGCAGACCCTCCATGGCCCTCGAGGACTCACAGTGTCAGTGTGCCCTGGGTGGGTCGCACTTTAGTGGACAGGGGAGCCTTGGTCTGGGGAGGCGTGGCCCTGGTTCCCTCACGGCATCCATTGCTGGTCCTCCTGAAGTAGCCGCAGCCCACTAGGGAAGGTCGCGCTGCTCCTGGGCCGAGTACACATGAGTGATCCTCAAGTTCCACTGTCTGCATACGTGGCCCCAGGTTCTGCCCAGGCCCCCGGGTTTCACTGTCTCAGTGATTCTGTGTTCCGCCGTCTTTACACATGACTCCGGGTTCTCTTGTGCACCCTTGTTCGGCTGTGTGTACCTTTGATCCCTGGTTTTGGGCAACCCTCCCTGTGCCCCTCGAGGCTGTGGTGGTTTCAGTCCTGCTTCTGATGAGCCCCAGGGCACCACCCACCACTAAGGACAGGGAGAGCTGGCTCACCTGTCCCAGGGGACTGACTTCCCCCAACCTTGCCAGTCACTGGCCTGAGGTTCCCATCTCCATTCTGGGCTCTGATGGCAGGGGGATGATGGAGACCACATAGCCCTGAGACACAGCCCTTGGGGTTGGCTTCACAATGGCTTTCTGTCCCCTGGACACTGGTGGTCCATGGCCATGGCTGCAGCATGTGGACTGGATGTGTCAGGGTGGGGTGGGGACATGGGCAGAGACACGGATGGGGACGCAGGTGCAGGGGAGGCCGGTGTGACGTATGAGCGCTCGGCTGAGGACCTGGCGAGCATCGGAGGGTCCCGCCGAGGTCTATGTCCTGCAGCAGCAGTGGGTGACGTGGGGGGCCGTCCTCCTCGCCTCGGGACCCTGGTGGTGACCGGCATTTGGAGCAGGTGCTTGCTGGCCGTGCTGCCTTCGTCCTGTGCTGCTGGGGCCCCGTCGTTCACCTGGCCTCCGGGTGTCCTTGTTTCCCGGCTCTCACGTCCCACTTTCTGATTGTAGGTGCAGGAAGGACCCTCGGGGGGCCGGGATGCCGGTGGGAGTGGACCCCGACGACGAGGGCGGCGTCCGTGCAGGAGGCTCAGGAATCAGGCTGGCCAGTTCATCTCCGTGGTGACCGTCTTTGAGGTGATGGCCAGGAGGAGGCGCTCCATCCTGGTACTGACCACTGCTGGGAGGGCTGCACGGGCTGGGGGACTGTGACGTGCTTCTCCACATCAGGCCGGGCCCTGGCCAGCTCGCACGTGGATCCTGGAGGCCTTCCTCCCTGCACAGCCTGCCCGTCGAACCACAAGTCCACCGGGGCCCCATGGGACCCCAGGGCCCTTCCCTTCCCCATCCTGAGACACCACATTCCCTCCCCGTCCTGAGACACGGCGTCCCCTCCTCTGTTCTGGGACTCCAGGTCCCCTCCCCTGTCCTGAGACACCCCGTCCCCTCGGCTGTCCTCAGACACTGCGTCCACTCCTTTTCCTTTGACACCGCGTTCCCCCCCCATTTTGAGACCCCAGGTCCCCTCCTTTGTCCTCAGCCACAGTTTCCCCTCCCCTGTCCTGGAGGGCTCCGTCTTCATCCCCACCCGCAGACATGGCGTCGCTTCTTCCATGCTCAAGTGCTGTGTCATCCCCCTGCCTCCCCCCCCCGGTCCAGAGACACCCCATCCCATCCCTGTCCTGAGACACCGCGTGCCTTCCCCGTCCTAAGACCCAGCGTCCCCTCCTCCTCCATCCTGAGACACCGTGTCCCCTGCCCCATCCTGAGACACCGCGTCATCTTTGTCTTGCGACACGGCGTCCTCTGTCCCCTCCCCGTCCACAGACACGGCGTCCACTTCCTTGTCTTCAGGCTCAGTGTCCCCTCCCTGCACCATGGCGTTGAGGCCTCCCGCCTGGGGAGGAAGGTCTGTCCCCCTGCTGTCCCTTCCAGGTGCCCCCCTTGCAGGTGGGAAGCCCAGCTCCCTGCCCATTGTCTCAGGTGAGCAGGGACGGCGTCTGGCTGGTGCAGGGGAGGCCCTGTGGGGCCCAGATCTGTTGGATCCGAAGGCCGTGAAGACGCGGTGGGGGAGGGGCACGCCCAGGTGTGCCGTGGGGTCTCTGCTGTGTGGCCCGTGTTCTCCTGACGACATGGTGGGGGAGGGGCATGCCCAGGTGTGCCTATATGGCTCCCATTCCCGTCAACTGTGTTGTACTGGACAGCGCCTCGTGTACCTCCCCAGGGCCACGTCCTTGCCCATTACCCGGACACCGGGCTTCCGGGGCAGGGTGCAGCCCCGTCACGGCCTGCTTTGGTTTTAGGCGCAGGAAGTGCCCTCGGGGGGCCAGGATGCCAGCGGACCCGGCACCCGCCGGCGAGGACGGCCGCCACGGAAGCACCGCAGGAAGAAAGTTGCCGTCACCACAGAGGTGACCCTCTTTGAGATGGTCGCCCTGGGGAAGAACTCCGTGCAGGTACTGCCCGCGGAGCGGGGCTGTGGCAGGGCGGGCATGGCGGGCGGCAGACACGGGGCCCGCCTGTTGTGGCTTCTCCACGGCCACATGGAGGCCAGAGGCCAGGTGTCCCGGCAGAGTCAAGGTTGTCCCCACCGCGGCCTTGTGCTGCCCCAACCGTCCAGCTGTCCTGTATGCCCATTGCATGTGCATTTCCGTCACATGTGTGACCAGACATGCATGTATACATACATGAGTGCCCACCACTACCTGTCCACACCTGATCGCACACATGTGCTCACAGCTGTCCCACACACCTGATTACACACACGTGCTGACAGCTGCCCGTCGTGCACCTTATCGCACAGACGCACTCACCGCTGCCTGCCCCACGCACCTGATTGCACACGCATCTACACAAGCGAGTGCTGACTGGTGCCCCTCACACGCACCTCAGCACACACACACAGGCTCGCTACCCGTCACACACACCTTATCACACACATGGAGAGACGAGTGCTCACCACTGGCCGTCACGCGCACCTGATCACACACAAGTGCTCCCTGCTGGGTCAGATGCGTGATCACACGTGTCCTCCCATCTGGGCGGTCCCGCATACCTCCTCACATGTGTGCTCATCTCTGGCTTTTGCCCCAGCAGACGGCCGTCGAGGAGTGGGTGCGGTCCTACAAGGAGGACAGGGAGCTGGCCTTGCTGGACCTCATCAGTTTCTTTGTTCAGTGCTGTGGCTGTGAAGGTGAGCCGGGCTCCTGGACGCTCGTGGGCATCACCACACGGGGTCCCGCTGGGCCTGGCCGTCCTATCCATGCAGGGTTGTAAGAGAATGGGCGGGCTGGGCTTTTCCAGAGGCTTTTTTAGGTAGGAGACTCGTCTCTGTGAGTGCTGTTACCTCAGGGCAAAGGCTGACTGCCCGAGAAGAGATCCGTCCACGTCCTGGCCCAGGACCTCAGGGTGTGACCTCGTAGACAAGGACCTTTGTAGGGGTGACCAGTAAGATAGTCCTTCAGGTGGCCCTAGTCCTGTGAGACTTGGACCTCGTAAGAGGAGGGACACGGGGGCCTGAGAGGTTCAGTCTCTTAAGCCTCTGAGTCTTGTTTTCGGCTCAGGTCATGATCTCTGGGTTCTGGGATCACGCCGCAAGTCCGGCTCCGTGCTCAGTGGGGCGTCTGCCTGACATTCCCCGTCTTCCCCTTCTTTTGCCCCTCCTGCTCATGCTCACTGTGTCTCTAAAATAAATAAATAAAATCTTAAAAAAAAGGAGGGACAGACACAGAGGAGAAGCCACGTGAGGACGGAGGCACAGATGGGAGGTATGTGGCCACCAGCCTAGGGACACCCGGAGCCCCAGAGGCTGGAAGAGGCAGGAAGGACCCTGCCCTGGAGGCTCAGCTGTTTCCCAGTTGGGAGTTGTTGTGGGTGGGCTTTGCCAGAGGGCCACACTGTGGTCCGTGGCAGTTCCGTGTCTCCTGCCTGGCGCCCATGGAACGACTCAGCACTCCCCCAGCCATCTGCAAGGGGGTGACGAAACACTCAGAGTGTGAGAATTACTCGGGGAAGAGCATGAGAATTACAGCACGGAAGCGCCAGCCCCCGCGGCCATCGGTGTGGACATGAGACCACAGTGCTCGGGGAGAGATGCAGATGCCGTGGGGCACTCCCTGCGGGCTGTGCACGAAATGTCCAGAACGGCATGTCTGCAGGCGGGCGGGGTGTCTGTGGTTCCTGGGGCCACGGAAATGAGAGGGGGCCACCCACGTGTGGGGGGTGGAGGCTGTGGCGATGGGCAACCACGGTGTGTGTGTGCACCACGGAGGTCCATACTGTGCGGGAGTCCGTTGTACTGTGTGTCCTTGTCCAGCCATCGGCACCAGCAAACAGCCGGGGCCTCCCCTTCCCTCTGGAACCTGAAGCAGAAGCTGTGGGGGCAGGACGTGCCTCTGGAGAAGGTCCAGCGGTGTCCGGCCGGGCGCCCCGAGGGTGCCTCACGGAAGCCCCGTGGCGACAGACATGCAGGGCACTGTGCCTGCGGACCCCAGCCGCCAAGGCTGCATTCCGCGGCTTTGCTGTCCTCTCTCGGGGACGAGGCGTCATCCCCTGGGACAAGGAGGGTTGCCTTGAACCGCGTTTCCTCCTTTCTCTCACAGGGATGGTGACGGCTGAGTTGTACCAGAGCAACGAAGGCAAGAACGTGGTGCACAAAATGACAGAGAAGTTTGACCAGGTGGGACGGGCTCCGTGCACTCCGTGAGCCTGGGGCCTGAGGTCGGTGCCCTGGACCCCCCCAGGCACGTGGGTTTGCAGTGAGGCTGAGGGGTGGAACGAGCTGAGGCATTTCCACTTCCTGGCCAGAAGCTGTCCTCCTCTGCTTCCCTGGGAGGAGAGGCTGCCCAGGGCTTCGCGGGCAAGACCACGTTTTTTTATGAAGAAAAATGTGAACCTGAGTTAAAGGTGGGACTCTCTGTCCTGCACGACAAAATATGGCTGTAAAACGGTACTCAGGTGGCTGTCGTGGAAGGGAAGACACAGAGCGAGGCCAGCGGGTGCCCAGACACGCCCTGTGCCCATCCGGACCTCCTCCCCACGGCGGGAGGACTGTGGTCCTGGACTTGGTGCTCACGGTGTTCCCGTGCTCGGGCTCTGGTGCACACAGGCTCCTGTGCATGCCAGCCACACTCGGCCTGGCTTCAGCTCCGGGCCCGGGAGGCACCCGTGCTCGGGGCGGTGTCTGTGAGGCTCTCCTGTCCCAGGCACACGTGATTTAAGGACCAGTTTGTATACACGTGACTACTGTCAAGTAAACGTCCGTGTCATGGCTGTGGAATGTTCCATCGCATGTGTGCGCGTGGGTCACGTCCCCATTCTGCTTCAGACAGCGTTCGGGTTGGTTTCAGGCTTGGTCTGTGTGTGGCTGTGGACGTGTGTGTCTGTGGGTCCTGCTGCACGTGGTCCCGTGTTTGCGTGTGACAGAGGGTCAGAGTGCGTGCTTGTTTTGCTTCGTGCTGTGATGCCGACTTGTTCTCACGGCCTCTCGACGTGTGTGTTAGGCTGCGTGGGTCCACACCCCCGTCCCTGTCTGATGCCGCGTACGTTTTGCCAGTCTCGTCGTTGTGTGCATGGTTCAGGTCCCCAGGCTGCGAGCGAGCTCACACCGCGTTGCATTGAAAGGCGGTTTTCTCTTGTTTCAGACGTTGTTTTCGTTGTGGTAAAGTACACCCAGCTTACAATTTGCTGTCTTAACCCTCTCGAGTGCACAGCTCAGTGGCACCGAATGCATTCACGCTGTTGGGCGACCATCCACACCGTCTCCAGAACGTTCCGTCTTCCCAACACGAAGCTCTGTCCTCAGCAAACACTGTCTCCCCGTCCCCCAGCCCCAGGCCCACCATCTACTCTCTGTCTCTGTGGATGAGACTCTGCTAGGGACCCCGTGGATGTGGAATCAGGCAGGGTTGGTCCTTCTGGGTCTGGCTGATGTCCTCAAGGCCCACCCACGTCCCAG
>PISX010033162.1:0-15386 GCA_004024625.1 Mellivora capensis | reverse complement strand
AACAAAAGCAAAAATGAACTTTTGGGACTTCATCAAGATCAAAAGCTTCTGCACAGCAAAGGAAACAGTCAACAAAACAAAGAGGCAACCCACGGAATGGGAGAAGATATTTGCAAATGACAGTACAGACAAAAGGTTGATATCCAGGATCTATAAAGAACTTCTCAAACTCAACACACGCAAAACAGATAATCATATCCAAAAATGGGCAGAAGATATGAACAGACACTTCTCCAATGAAGACATACAAATAGCTATCAGACACATGAAAAAATGTTCATCATCACTAGCCATTAGGGAGATTCAAATTAAAACCACATTGAGATACCACCTTACACCAGTTAGAATGGCCAAAATTAGCAAGACAGGAAACAACGTGTGTTGGAGAGGATGTGGAGAAAGGGGAACCCTCTTACACTGTTGGTGGGAATGCAAGCTGGTGCAGCCACGTTGGAGAACAGTGTGGAGATTCCTCAAGAAATTAAAAATAGAGCTTCCCTATGACCCTGCAATTGCACTACTGGGTATTTACCCCAAAGATACAGATCTAGTGAAAAGAAGGACCATCTGTACCCCAATGTTTATAGCAGCAATGGCCACGGTCACCAAACTATGGAAAGAACCAAGATCCCCTTCAAAGGACGAATGGATAAGGAAGACGTGATCCATATATACTATGGAGTATTATGCCTCCATCAGAAAGGATAAATACCCAACTTTTGTAGCAACATGGACGGGACTGGAGGAGATTATGCTGAGTGAAATAAGTCAAGCAGAGAGAGTCAATTATCATATGGTTTCACTTATTTGTGAAGCATAACAAATAACATGGAGGACATGGGGAGATGGAGAGGAGAAGGGATTTGAGGGAAATTGGAAGGAGAGGTGAACCATGAGAGACTATGGACCCTGAAAAACAACCTAGGGGTTTGAAGGGGCGGGGGGTGGGAGGTTAGGGGAGCCAGGTGGTGGGTATTAAGGAGGGCACATATTGCATGGAGCACTGGGTTTGGTGCAAAAACAATGAATACTGTTATACTGAAAAGAAATTTAAAAAAACAGTCAAAAACAACAAAAAAAAATTATGGACATTTAGGTCTTAACCAAATGAGATAAAATGCTAAAGCATTGAGTACTTGATGTAGGTTTGTGCTTTTGACTTCTTACTGCAATTCTGTTTTAACTGTTCACAATTGGTTAATACTTAACCATCACTAGAGACTGAAGTGTTTCTAAGAATAGAAAATTCTGCTAACTGTAACTAAGACTAATGGAAGTAAGGGAAATAACCCTATATGTAAAAAAAAAAGTAGGAGATACATAAGAAAGATAAGGAATGGGATACATTTTGTTAAAGAAAAGATAATTTTGTCCTAAATGAGATGGTTGTTTGAAAGGAAATGGCTTGGGACAAAACCTGGATACAAAAGAAAGTTGTAAAAGGTTTATGAAGGGAAATTTTCAGAAAAAAAAAAAATTAGGTATGGTCAGGATGGACTACCAAAAGAAAAATGCTGTAAGGTTTTTATTAAAAGTTTTAATGTTGTCTGAAAAACCAGAGGAAAGGCAGTTGACTGATGTTTAAAAAAAAAAAACTGTACACACAAAAAAAGAGGACCTAAGGGAATAAATAGTTTTGTCTTAAAGTAAAAATATCTGGTTACACCAGACATGAAAGGAGATAATAAAAACTAAACTTGAGAGTATATAGTAAGTCGTAGAAGGCTTGGGGAAAGTGACTTTTATTTGCTTTGGTTTATAGGTTTGAAAGGAAACAATGAAATATGTTAAAAATTTGACCATATTAGATCAATTTTGATGGATTTATTCACAAGAAAGGAGAAAAGACTAATAAATCTTTTCCTGTAAAATGTTTCTGTTCAAATGAGGCATAGTATTTAAGGGAGAAAGACTAAAGCCCTGTGTCATGGCAAATCTATATTGGTGATCCATTCAAGTAAATGTTAAAATCAGAGGGCAGTAAATCTTGCCTTTGCCAGTCAGTCAGCCCCAGATATAAGGAAGAAACTTCAGAAAATTGAGGGATTTGAAGGGAAGAATCTGACTGAGTTAGTGGGAATAGCAGAAAAGATGTTTAACAACAGGGATACACAAGAAGGTGAAAAACAGACTAAAAAAAATAGTTAAAGTTTTGGCATTACATGAGGCGGGAAGGAGAAAAAAAAAAAAAAGGTCAGTGGAAAGGAAAAAGGCAGGTAGGAGATGGTCAATGGAAAGAAAAGCCTAAACACAGAGAAAGCAGGTGGGATTAGATTCAGATCAGTGTGCTTATTGCAAGGAAAAAGGACACTGGGCCGGAGAGTGCCCTAAGAAAATGGCAGTGCTGGCCACCAAAGACTGAAGGGGCCATGGTTCAGAGCCCCTCCCTGAACCTCGGGTTAAAATTGAAGTGGAGGGGAAATCAATTGATTTTTTGGTGGACACAGGAGCCCAATTTTCATCATTACTAAAGTCTATGGGAAAACTATCTGGAGAGGAAGTCCGGGTACAAGGGGCAAATGGCACAGAAAGACAGAAATGGACTCATAGAACTTTAAATTTGGCCTCAGGAGTAGTCAAACATCGATTCTTGATCCTCCCTAATGCCCCGTATAACCTGATGGGAAGAGAGCTCCTCCACAAGCTGCAGGCTATGAACTATTCAGTTCTTGAAGGAGACATGACTGTGACTTTGGGACAACCCACTGTGCAGATGCTTGTGGCAGCAGTAGATGAACACCTCCTTTAGGAGCCAGTCTCAAAACCAGAGGAGATAAGGGAGGGAAGCCTTCTACAAACCCTTCTACAAACCCTTCAAATTTCCCAAAGTCTGGGCAAAAGGGAGGCCCCCTGGCTTGGCCAGGGGACAGCCTCCAGTGGTGGTACAATTAAAAGCAACAGCTATGGCCCTTCATGTCCGGCAGTACTCCCTCCCCTGGGAAGCAAAGGAAGGGATCAGAAAACATTAACCGCCTCCGAGGAGACGGGATCCTAGTTCCTTGCAAGTCTCCATGGAACACACCTTTACTGCCCGTCAAAAAGGCTGAAACTGGGGAGTACCAACCCGTTCAGGACTTACGGGAAATTAACAAACGGGTTGAAGATATCCACCTGATGGTGCCCAACCCCAATACCCTACTCTCCCTCCTAGGCCCCCAAAAAACTGTGTATACCATCTTAGATCTCAAGGATGCAAGTAAATAACTTTGGGTCAAAATCTCATCTTGACCACTACTCACGCTATCGAAGGCCTCCTCCGGCCCCCACCAGACCCGTGGATGAAAAACGCCCGAGTGACAGGGTATCAAGCCCTCCGCAATGAACCGAAAGTGATTTTCAGTCCCCTGTGGTGCTAAATCCAGCCACGCTGCTGCCAGAGGAGCTGGCTGACCACCCACACAACTGAGGGGAGGTCCTAACCCAGATCACAGGGATAAGGCCTGACCTCAGAGACACTCCCCTCCCAGATGCAGAGATGACTCTGTTCACGGACAGGAGTAGCTACATGGCCGATGGAAAGAGGTATGCGGGGGCTGAGGTGGTTTCTCCTGAACAGAAACTCTGGATGGCAGCCCTGCCACATGGAACCTCGGCGCAAAAAGGGTAGCTGATTGCACTCACCAAGGCACTGCAGATGGCCAAGGGTAAGACCCCAACATCTGTATGGACAGCAGGTACGCCCTTGCTACTCCATATACATGGGCTATTTATAAAGAAAGGGGCCTATTAACAGCAGAAGGAAAAGAAATTAAAAACAGAAAAGAAATATTGGCTATCCTCCAGGCTATTTGGGAACCGAAATAGGTGGCCTTTATGCATTGCCCGGTGCACCAAAAGGGGACTAATCTGGTTTCAAAAGGAAACCAATTAGCAGATCAAACAGCAAAGCAAGCAGCCAGGGAAATGGCTCAAGAACTGGTTACACTCCCGGCTCCAGCCCTACCAGAAAAAAACAGATTATTCGGAGGAAGGTTTAAAATATTTACAAAAATGGACTAAATTAGACTATGAAAGGGATTGGGCTAAGACTAGGGCAGGAAAGTTAATTCTTCTTCGAAATCCAAATACACCAGGGCACTCATTTAGGGACACGCAAGCTTAAGGAGCTCGTGGGTAAACAGTTCCAGGTTTCTAAATTAGGGCGTATGGCTCAGGATGTGGTTGATAGATGTGCTCAATGTCAGGCGATAAATGTGGGAGGAACTAGGATGGGAAGAAGAAAAAGAGAAAGAGGAAGGGAACCAGGAATTTATTGGAAAGTAGATTTTACAGAGATGAAACAGGGAAAGTATGGACACAAGTATATGTTAGTTTTTGTGGACACCTTTTCAGGCTGGGTAGAGGCTTTTTCCGCCAAACATAAAATGGCAGGAGTGGTAGCCAAAAAGCTACTAGAGGAAATAATTCCTAGGTTTGGGTTGCCTCTCACGACTGGGTCAGACAATGGCCCTGCATTTGTGAGTTCAGTCTCACAGGCATTGGCCAAGGCCATGGGCACTAATTGGAAACTACACTGTGCCTACCGGCCCCAGAACTCTGGACAAATAAAAAATGAACCGGACTCTTAAAGAGACCTTGACAAAGTTAATTCTGGAGACTGGCGATGGAGGGGTGGACCTTCTTCCCTTCGCCCTCCTTAGGACGCGATATACACCCTACTTAAACAAGGTTACCCCATTTAAAATAATGTTCGGGAGACCCCTTCCACTCTGCCCACGGCTACAAGAGGTTGCCCTAGCGGAAATGACTGATCAGTCTGTACTCCAGTCACTGCAGGCACTACAGTCTGTCTTAAAAAGAGCCCACGCAGGGATCCGAGCTGCCTACACCTTCCGACGGAGGTGGAACCACATCCTTACCAACCCGGAGACTTGGTTTGGATACGCCGCCACCAAGTGGGAAATCTGGAGCCTCGCTGGAAGGAACCATTCACTGTCTTCCTGACCACCCCCACGGCAGTAAAAGTAGAAGGCTTCAGGGCCTGGATTCACGCGGGTCACGTCAAACGAGCCGAAAGCAAGGACACCCTGCAGGAATGGGAGCCACTGCCGGTGGACCCTACTAACTGTAGACTAAAACTAAGACTCAAAAGAGTTTCATAACTTGGTCACTTTTAACCCTGTTCCTACTCAGCAGCAGCCAGGGGACACCTCATCGGCCTAAAATCAGCCCAATAGAAAATCAGAAAAACAACAGATGGAACAACACTCAAGGTTAATGACAGCTCAGGTCAGCCTGTTTTCACCCTCAAGAACTGGCTGAAGAGTCAAAGAATTGACTAATCTCCAAAGAAAAGGGGGGAATGTTAGGGCCAATTTAATGTTAAAACCTGTTTAACTATTAGGGCCTGCTTAGCCAGAGCAACTCTACATTGCCTAGGTAGCCATATTGTTGTTTACATCCACGGACTTCATTCCGGGAATAAATGCCCCCGTAGTTCCTGGTAGGGTTCCAGGTATTGATTCCGGGAGTAAACGCCTTAACAACAGAAGCCACGTACCTTGGGTCTGTGGTTATGCCCTATAAAACCAGCCTGTGAGATCGGAAGGCTCTCTTTGGAGGCGGCCCTGGCCGGTCAGTCTGACTTCTAATGCTTGGTACAGAATAAGGCTTTGCATAACTTTCACTTTGTCTCAGTCCCGTTCCTTTGATAACAGACCCCAACAACAATATTTCCTATTTATTGAACATCAACTATTTGCCAAGTAGTATGTTAAGTGTCCCATATAAAGCAGTTCATGTGGTGAACTCTGTCATTACCACCAACAGAAGGAATGGGGTTAAAGAGGTTGGGTAACCTTAATTGTCAAATTTGAGAGCCACAGTTACCCTTACTCCTTAAGGATAGATCTGAAAATCTACTTAAGGTGAATAGTTGATGTAAAATAGGTCATTCAAATATCTTCTGAGAATAAAATCTCACAAACTTCTGACAAGACTGTACCACTATAACCATGGCAATAAATAGCCACCATAACCCAGTTTTAAACCGAACCTATAGACTGACCGACCTCAGGTCACATACTTCTGCCACCTGACCAGCATCAGTCCCTCCCTTCTGAATGTCAACCAATCGAAGAGAATATATGGATAAGCCCACCTCTGTGTGCCAACCAATCAACAACAACCTCACCTGAGTAAACATATTTCCACAGATGGTATTAACCTATTTACACCCACAGTCCTGAAACCCCATGCTGCCCAGACACCCCATATGAGTACACTCTCCTGGGAACACCTGGGCCTGACCAGCATCACTCTCCGTTACTCTTATAATCAGTAAAGCCAGGTTGGCTTTTTATTTCAGATATTAAGTGGCTGTCTTATCATCCTTTGATACTCTAATCCCAAATAGATTAACATCTCAGGAAACCTCAAATTATTTCATTCCTATCTCATGTATACAAGTCCTTCCTCATAGTAACCTGAAAAAGAGTTTCACCTGTCGCTTAGTTGTTTGACTGCCAATTAAGGAATTGCATTGTATTCAGTATATTAAGCCAACCTAATATAATATTATATGCAAAGAATATATAATAATATATATGACACACATTGTATATATACATATATGTAACATATATATGAACAATATGAGTGGTCCA
The DNA here is from genome assembly GCA_004024625.1 of Mellivora capensis. Classification (NCBI taxonomy): domain Eukaryota; kingdom Metazoa; phylum Chordata; class Mammalia; order Carnivora; family Mustelidae; genus Mellivora; species Mellivora capensis. Next base: position 8,781 of record PISX010033162.1, on the reverse strand, counting down.
GAAATATTTGATATTTATAAAATTGTACCAAAGTAGCTTTATAACTGTTTTCTAAATAAAGCAACATTTCATGTGAAAATACAGATACTATATATAACATTTTTTAAATACCTGTATGCATTTCAAGGGCTCCCACAACAATAACCGGCTTCAACTCATCGATCTCCTGTTCAAAAGTAGCAAAGTGTAGAATCTCTGATCTGATTTCAGTCAGAGAGGGGTTGTTAGCCAAAAATTCCTGTAGTAAGGAAACAGTGTTTTCTTTAGCTTTTTGATAGTATAAATCTCACATTGCATTTTTTTGTTTTGTTTTATTTTGTTTGCTTATATACTTTTCCACTTGTATGTGAGGCTAGTAGCTCAGTAAAGAGAGGGATGAGCCAGTAATACCAGAAGATGAGGTTATGTGAGGGAATGTCATAGTCTAACATGAATAACAATAACAATAATAATAATAATAATGTTATTCATGTGTCCTTGGGTCTCTAACCAAAAAGACAGCTGTATCTATGTAAGTGTGACACGCTCTCAAATACCCAGCCTCTGAATGTGTCTGGAACGTAATCGGTACTCAACTGTTTACACAAATTAAACGAAATCTGCCTGAGCCTCATTCCTTTCAGTTGCCTCCGAGTGTCATTGGGAGATCTGCAGAAAATCGAATATGTTAGGAGCTTGGCATTTACAGGTTCCTGACCTCTGCTCAGGAGTTCCTGTCATGGTCACTGACACTTTCCTGGTCCTCTGCCACCGGTTAGGTATAAACAACTCAAACCCAGAATGTATCACAAGTAGCAGAAACAGACCTTCACTTTCACATCTCGATCCTCAGTCCAAAGTGTCTTATACTTTTGAAAGTCCTGCAAAGCTTCATGAGCCACCTTTCTCAGAGAATTCACAGAGGAAGAAAGGAGGAGAACCAACTTGGAGATATCCTTGTGCTCTGCTACCCCCGGATAAAAATTCTTCAGCTTCCTTGCAGGAATAATTTCTTCAAAAGATCCTGAAAACAGATGTCAGATGTTTTTCTATGTAGATAACTTCTATATTCAACTTTAAATATTATCAATGTTAATATTTATAAACTTTTTTCAAGCCATCGTTTTTAAAAGACTCTCCCTCCAAGTAATTAGAACTATTCTCTTATGCCTTCACTTACTCTTATTAAACCACTGTGTCAGATTTTGAGGTCTAGATTTCTTTAATGTGGAGAAACTCTTTTCAGAGGAGAAAAAGACACTGATGAACCCCACCCCCCCAGAAAAAATAAGTCCTCCAAGGAAAGATCAAAAGCGCTGATATTGCTGCCCCACAGAAAAGCATGGTGGTTTAAAGAGAGGCACTGTATTTATTATCTAAATAACTTTAGGCCAGTTTTTTAATCTTTATGCAAATACTTGTGAGGATTAAATGAGAAAACATATGTTCATCTTAGCTCAACATCTGGTATATCTAGATCATGCAATCACTATTAACCATCACTATAAACATCTCTTGGCAAAATCTGATCATGTCATTGCTTTGCTCAAAATTCTCAAGTATTCCCCATCCAACAGACTATACAGGTATGTTTGGACCAAACAATGCCTTGCTTTTTCAAAACAGTTGTGAACAATTAAAAAACATGATCTTTCATGCAAAATGCCAGATCTCTAACTTCTCTTTTAAAAAGGTTTAATCTGGGGTGCCTGGGTGGCTCAGTCAGTTAAGCATCTGCCTTTGGCTCAGGTCATGATCCCAGGGTCCTGGGATCGAGCCCCATGTTGGGCTTCCTGCTCAATGGGGAGCCTGCGACTCCCCCTGCTTGTGCTTTCTCTCTCTCCAGTTAATAAGTAAAAAACTTAAAAAAATTTTTTTTAATAAAAAGATTTGATCTAGGGCATCTTGTTGGCTCAATTCGTTATGTGTCCAACTCTTGATTTCAGCTCAGGTCATGATCTCAGGGTTGTGAGATCGAGCCTCAAGTCAAGCCCTACCCTGGGCTCCAGGCTGGGCATGAAGCCTGCTTAAGATTCTCTCTATCCTTCCTCTCTCTTCTTCTCTCTCTCAAACAATTTTCTAAAAAGAAATAAAAATCAAAATGAAAAGCTTTAATCTTGTAGCACAGACCCATGTTCCTGCATGGCAACAATTAGCCGAAGCCGAGAAGCATCTCCTAAGAGAGGATTCCTGTTGAATTCGCCACAGTCTTTTCTCAAGACCAGGTCACTCATTTGCTCTTTTATCTTAATTCTAATCAAAATCAAAGCAAAAGAAACTACAAGATATTGGCTTAATTAGCTAAGTAACTAATGTTGCAAGTCCTGGCAGTTCTATCCCTTTTGCTGCACAGAAGCATTCCACAGTGTAGCTCTACCTCATTTTGTTTGTCCGTTGGCTGGCTTTTGGACATCTGGTTTGCTAGCAATTTGAAGCTATTAGGAATAATGTGGCGGTGAACATTCATACCTTCACATGGACAAATAATTTCATTTCTCTTGGGTAAATTCCTGGGGGTGGAATTCCTGAGCGAAATGGCAAAGTTATGTTCAGCTTCTTAAGGAAGTGGCAAACCAGTTCCTTTCTTGGCTGTACCTTTCTATACATTCCCTTCAGTAATGCATCAGAGTTCCAAGTTCTTTGTCAACAATTATTATTTAGATTTTTAAAAACTTTTTATCTATTCCAGTAGGTGTGCAGTGGTATATCATCATAGTTTTAACCTGAATTTCCCTAATAACTATTGATGCTGAGTATCTTTTCATGTGTTTTTTAGTCATTCATGTATCCTCTTTGTTGAACTCATCTTTTGCCCATTTGGGGAGGGTGATGGTTTTCTTACTACTCAGTTTGAGTTCTTTATATATATTCTGAATACAAGTACTTTATATCAGATGTATGAATTGCAAATATTTTCTCCAAATGTGTGGCTTCCCCTTTTAATTTTTTAAATGGTGTCTTTTGAAGAGCAAAAGTTTTTAAATTGGTTGAAGTCCAATTGGTCTATTTTCTTTGTTATGGATCACATTTTTACTGTCATATCTGAGAAATTTTTATCTAACTCCAAATCACTAACTTCTTATATAATCTCTTCTAAAATTTTTAGTTTCAGTTCTTCTTTTCTTTAAAAAAATTATTATGCTGTGATAGTCACCATACAGTACATCATTAGTGTTTGATGTAGTGTTCCATGATTTATTGTTTGTCTATAACACCTAGTGCTCCATGCAATACATGCCCTTCTTAATACCCATCACCAGACTAACTCATCCCCCACCCCTCTCCTCTCTAAAAGCTTCAGTTTGTTATAGTTGACTTTGAGTTAATTTCTTTGAATATTGTGAGGTAAGATACCGACTCCATTTTTTTCGATATGTATGTCTAATTTTGCATATTATGTCTAATTGTTCCAACACCAGAGGCAATCCATTACCCCATTTTTTTGACTTGGTAGGGGCACCTGGGTGGCTCAGTCAGTTAAGCCACTGCCTTCGGCTCAGGTCATGATCTCAGGGTCCTGGGATCAAGTCCCGCATCGGGCTCCCTGCTGAGCGGGGAGCCTGCTTCTCTCTCTGCCTCCGCCTACCACTCTGCCTGCTTGTGTGCTCACTTTCTCTCTCCCTCTCTCTCTCTGACAAATAAATAAATAAAGATCTTTTAAAAAAATATAATCGAGCCTTTATATCAATTTTATATCCTGCATACTTATTGAACTCATTTATTAGTTCTAATAGTTTTGCATGTATATGTATTCCTGAGGATGTTTTTGCATCAACATTACATGATAATGTTATCTGTTAATAAATCCAGTTTTGTTTCTTCCTTTCCAGTCTGTATATCTTTAATTTCTTATTAAAGCCACTAGATCAGGGGTGCCTGGGTGGCTCAGTTGGTTAAGCAACTGCCTTCGGCTCAGGTCATGGTCCTGGAGTCCCCGGATTGAGTCCCCAGTCAGGCTCCCAGCTCCACGAGGAGTCTGCTTCTCCCTTTGACCTTCTCCCCTCTCATGCTCTCTCTTACTGTCTCTCTGTCAGATAAATAAAAATCTCTAAAACCACTAGATCAAATGTCCAGTATAATGTATCAATGTGGTGAAAGTTGGCATTCTTAACTTGTTTCTGATCTTATGGGGAAATAATTTATTCTTTCACCATTAAGTAGGATGTTGACTGTAGGTTTTTCATAGTTGTCCTTTGTCAGGTTGAAGAAGTTTAATTCGGTCCCCAGATTGTTGAATATGTTTATCATGAAAGAAAGCTGGATTTTGCCAAATCCTTTCAGTGTCTTCTGAGGTGATCATGTGATTTTGTCCTTTATTCTGTTATCAGGGTGTATTTTGTCATGTCAAACCAACCTTCTGGGATAATCTTCTTTTGGTCATAATAGATGCTCCTTTTTATGTGTTTCTGGATTCAGTTTGCTGATATTTTATTAAGGATCTCAGCATGGTCATTTAAATTTAAGGATCCTTTAAAGAATGTTTTTAAATATAAGGAAGTCAAACTTAGGGGTGCCTAGATGGCTCAGTCGTTAAGCGTCTGCCTTCAGCTCAGGTCCTGATCCCAGGGATTGAGCCCCACATCGGGCTCCCTGCTCAGCAGGAAGCCTGCTTCTCCCTCTCCCACTCTCCCTGCTTGTGTTCCCTCTCTCGCTGTGTCTCTCTCTGTCAAATAATAAATAAAATCTTGGGGGAAAAAAAAAGAAGTCAAACTTTAACATATTTTCTTCTATGGTTTGACTTTCATGTGTCTTAAGAATTTTTCCCTGCTCTAATGTCATAAATATATTTGTTATATTTGACTCAAGAGTGTTATAAAATATATATATGTGTGTATATATATATATTTAACAGTGCTATAAAATATAGAATAATAGGTCACAAATTTAAGATGCTTTTAAAATCTAATTTAAGGGGTGCTTGGGTGGCTCAGTCAGTTAAGTGTCTGCTTTCAGCTAAGGTCATGATCCCAGTATCCTGGGATCAAGCTCTGAGTCCAGCTCCCTGCTCATCAAGGAGTCTGTTTCTCCCTCTCCCTCTGCCTCTCCTCCTGCTTGTGCTCTTTCTCAAATGAATAAATAAATAAAAGTATATCTTAAATAAATAAATAGCACATTCTTTCTCCTTTGATTAGTAAGTCTACCTGTATCATATATCTAATTTTCATATATATGAGTATTGCTGTACCTCTGTCCTGATCCACTAGTCTATCTATTCTTGGACCACTCAAAATTTAGAAGCATTTATTTTGTTGTTTTAATTAGTCTGCCTTAATAGACAGACTAGATTATTTTAACTAGTCTGTCATAATAACACTCCTTCCTATGTGTCAGGATAGGACCCCTTACCTTGTCTCCCTTCAATATTTTGAGCTATTTTTGGCTCTTTACCCTTCCATATAATTTTACAGAAGAAAATTAAAATTAACTTAACAAATTGTATAAAAAATTCTGTTGTGATTTCATTGTAATTGTATCGAGTTATATCGAGTTTGTAAATTAACTAACAAATGAAGTTCTTCATGTTGTGGATTTATTCCTATTTTTTCATTATACCATTCCATAATAATTATTTTCTCCAAAAATGCTATGCAAATATTTTTTACATTTATTTATTAACTACCTTACGGTTTTGTGGCTATTGAAAAACCCATTTTTTCTATTACATTTTTCCCAGCTTTATTGAGATATAACTGACATATAATTCTATTACATTCTAACTGAATTATTGACCATTATAGAAATACTTTTGTATGTTGGCCTTTTATACATTAACATTATTGAACTTATTAGTTCTAATAGACATCTCTAGATTCATGGGATTTCTTATGCATGATCTTTAAAGTAGGGACAACCTTAGTTTTCCTTTCCAATTATCTCATTTTTTATTGCCTGATTTCTCCAATAAAATATTGAATAGAGGTTATGATAGCAGGCTTCTTTGTTTTATTCTTCAATTTAATGGGAAATAAATGCTACTAAATTTTTCCACAGATACCATTAGCAGAAAATCCTTTATATTCCTAGTGTGCTAAAAGAATGTGTATGGGTGATTGAAATATATTGTATATACAGCAGCATATATAAAACAGTAGTTAAATAAGAATATGACATATAAGGGGCCCCTGGGTGGCTCAGTGGATTAAGCCTCTACCTTCGGCTCAGGTCATGATCTCAGGGTCCTGAGATCAAGCCCTGTATCAGGTTCTCCGCTCAGCAGAGAGCCTTCTTCCCCCCTCTCTCTGCCTGCCTCTCTGCCTAGTTGTGATCTCTGTCTGTCAAATAAATAAAATCTTTTTTAAAAAAGAATATGACATATATAAAACATACCAAATTAGAAGGAAAACAATTTCAATGTACTCAGTACCCAGGTTAAGGAAAGAATGGTAATAATATATCAATAGTCCCCTCTAGGTCCTCTTCAATCATATATTCATCCCTTACTCTCAGAGGTAACCAGGATCCTGAATTTTCATTGAAGATAAACCAATGTGCTTATCTCTAAATAATATATTGTTTATTTTTTTTAACTGAACACTAAGCACAAAACTAGTTGTAAAGGAAAGAACATTAATTGCCCATATTAGAAGAAGGTTCTCAGAAAAAAAGAAGCTAAACATCTGTGTCCAGTCTCCAATCCTCCAAATCCTCCAATCCTCCAAATTTACAAAAGCCCTTTGTGGAAAAGCCATGGGTTAGGATCATAGGTAAGTCCTATCACTTATGATCTGGAAAATATAGGTCTCATCTTAATCTGAGCATCTGGCAGGGCTGTGTTTATGAGCCATGTAATGGAGTCCACAGCAGGAATATGGCCAGGGCAGTGGACCAATCTTTTTCTGTTATCATTTTTTAAATTTTTTTAAGATTTATTTATTTGAGAGAGAGACAGATAAAGAGGTGAGGGGCAGAGGGAGAAGGAGAGAACCCTTAAGCAGAGTCCCCACTGAGCATCAAGCTTGACACAGGGCTCGATCCCAGGACCCTGAGATTTTGACCTGAGCCAAAGGCAGAGGTTTAACTGACTGAGCCACCCAGGTGCCCCTGGACAAATTTTTTAACATTTCTGAAAAAAAGGATGGCACTAATATTTCCTTTGCCAGCTATTTTATGTGTATACATAGACCCACTCGCATGCTTTTTCCCCAGACCTCCTTGCCTCTGATTTTCAATGTTGCTCCTTCTAGGTCTTGAACAACCAGTCTAACCACTCATCATTGTCCAAGAGTCATGTATATCTTTGCTTCAGATCATTCACCTCTCCTTCAAAAGGATATACTGCTTGAAGCTCTGCATACTGGAGGAAAGTACCCTTCTTTCTGTCCATAAGGGCCACTCCTTATAGTCTATAGTGCAGTAGTCCATTTTCAACTCACACCAATATATCAAACCAACTCAACATAGACTGGGCCTGGGATTTTTCATCCTCCATTAGCTGGTTGTAGGGAATACCCCATGAGACCACAGACAGAATCAGAGCAGTGTTGGTGCAACGTAGAAAGGGTATATGGAGCCTGGGCTACCTGTTCATGTAACTTACATGGTATCTTACTGTTTTTAATTTACATTTTACTGGTTACCAATGGAGAGGATGTAGTTTTAGAAAAAAGTGTTTGACTTTTCTTTTAGGTTCATGTATAAATGAGATTACATGATATTTGTCTGTGTCTGGCTTATTTCATTCGGTATAACACCCTTCAGGTTCTCCTTGTTGTCACAGAGGCAGGGTTTCATTCTTTTAAAGTTGAATAATATTCCGTTGTAAAAAAAAAAAAAAAGTCAAACCCATAGTAACACAGAGTAGCACAATAGTTACCAGAGGCTGAGGGGTGGAGGAAAGGGGTAATATTGATCAAAGGGTACAAACTCTCAGTTATAAGATGAGTAAGGTCCAGAGAGTTAATGTACAACATGGTGACTACAGATACTACCAATGTATTGTATACTTAAAATTTGCTAAGAGAGTAGATTTAAAATTATTTTACCATATGCATACACCAAAAAATGGTAACTGTGGGAGGTGATGGACATGTTAATTACTTTGTGGTCATCATATACATATATCAAAATATCACATTTATATCCTAAATATACACAATTTTTACTTCTCAATAATTTGGCTTTCTACACAAAACTGTCCAAAAACATCCATGAAACTTTGGGTCAGTGCTGTATCACACTCATAATTACTTAAGGGAATAGCTTAGATGTACTTTATGTAAAAGGAACACATGACTCAGAACTTGTAGATATCATGTTCTGACAAACTAAGTTCATTGGACCAAATGCAATGCCGAAAGTAGAATTAGTACTAAGCCTTGTTATAATTTCTCTTTGAATCTAAGATTATGATAGTAGAGTAGTGATAGAAATCCTTGCTCACCTATGTCCAAATTCTGGATGAAAATGTCTGTGTGGACGTGTACCCCTGGGGCTAATAATATATTATATGTTTATAAAAACATGAAAAATTTTTAAAAAAGATAATGTCTGTGTGTTATATTTATGATGGAGTATGGAAAACACTAATTTTTATATTTTTAATGCAAAGTTAAGCAAATAAACATGTAGAAATGACTTTAATCAGCCATAAAAAAGAATGGAACCTTGCCATTTGCAACAACATGGCTGGAGTATAATGCTAGGGAGTACAATGCTAAGTCAGAGAAATAAGCCAGTCAGAGAAAGACAAATACCATATGATTTCACCATTTCAACCATGTGTGGAATCTAAGAAACAAAACAGATGAACAAAGGGAAAAAAAAAAGACAAACCAAAAAGCAGATTCTTAACTACAGAGAGCA
>PISX010033161.1:0-15391 GCA_004024625.1 Mellivora capensis | reverse complement strand
AAAATAAGACAACTTTCTGATAATAATGGCTCTGATACAATTATACTCCAGATCTTCTCCCTGTAATGAGGAATTAGCACAATGATTCTAAAAATGCAGACTCTAAGAACAACTAAAGAATTTTTTATAGAGTAATAGCAAATTCTACTCATCTGTCTCTAATATAAATTTACTCAAGACATGTGTGGGGCGCCTGGTGGTTCAGCCGTTAAGCATCTGCCTTCAGCTCAGGTCATGATCCCAGGGTCCTGGGATCGAGCCCTGCATCAGGCTCCCTGCTCAGCGGGAAGCCTGCTTCTTCCTCTGACATTCCCCCTGCTTGTGTTCCCTCTCTCGCTGTCTCTCTCTGTCAAATAAAGAAATAAAATCTTTAAAAAAAAAAAAAAAAGACGTGTGTATACTCAAGACCATTTTATCCCATTAATGTAAAGACACTTCTTTCTTTTTTCATGGAGTACTAAAGGTGTTTAGGTATGGGGTCTAACAGAATCTTACCTCTGCAATGCTTTATGGAAAGAAAAAAATCTGGGAACCAGAGTTGCCTCTCAATTGACTTTTAGATCTCCACACATGGTATCAAGAATATGGTGGCAGAACAAAGCAGTAAACCAGTCTTCAGTACAGTCACTGATATGAATTATTTTAATGATCTATATTTTCTACCAACACTTGCTGTCCCTTCTCTCACTCAGTCTTCATGATGTATTACAATGGTATTGAAGGTCATAAAGCAGTGTACTTTGCCTGGCTTGCACTCTTCAATTGTTGTTCCAGTCAGACTGCTAAGACACTGAGAAAAATACTTGATAGCAGTATCAAAAGTACCATTAATTCAGACAAAGCTTTTTTGTATATTTTTTAAAGATTTGTTTATTTATTTTAGAGAGACAGTGCGTGTGCGCATGCGTGCAGGTTTGTGTGCAAGGAGAGGCAGAGGGGAGACAGAAGCAGACTCCCGGCTGAGTGGGGAGCCCACTTGGGGCTTGATCCCAAGACCCCAAGATCATGGCCTGAGCCGAAATCAAGAGTCGGACACTTAACCAACTGAGCCACCCAGGCACCCCACAATTCATACGGAGTTGAATTCTCATCAACCACCTATGCTCTTGATTAATTTCCTTACTATAAAAATATTGAGGGGCGCCTGGGTGGCTCAGTGGGTTAAAGCCTCAGGTCATGATCCCAGGGTTCTGGGATCGAGCCCCGCATCAGGCTCTCTGCTCAGCGGGGAGCCTGCTTCCCCCTCTCTCTCTGCCTGTCTCTCTGCCTACTTGTGATCTCTGTCAAGTAAATAAATAAAATCTTTAAAAAAATTGAATTGTAAGAGTTCTTTATATATTCTGGATGCAGATCTTTTATCGGATACATATTTTGCAGGTATTTTCTCCTATTTTGTTGCTTATCCTTTTTTTAACAGTATCATTTGAAGAGCAGTTGTTAGTTTTGATAAAGACCAGTGTATCAGTTTTTCTTCTGATGTGTTGTGCTTCTTTGTGTCATATTTAAGAAGTCATAGCTTAGAGTCACAAGGTCTCTTTTTTTTCTAGAAATTTTATAGTTGTGGGATTTACATTAAATTTATGATCTTTTTTGAGGTAATTTTTATGTATTCACTTCTAAGATAAGTGTTGTTTTTCTTTCTATTTTTTTTTTGTACATGGAAATGTTTCAGTACTATTTGTTGAAAAAAGAAAAAAAACCCAAAAGTATCCTTTCTCCATTAAATTACCTTGGCACTTGTGTTAAAAATCTATTCACCATATATATGTGCCTCTTTTGGGACTTTATTCTGTTCCATTGGTCTATATGTCAATCCTTATGTTAATACCACTCTGTTTTATTTATTTATTTATTATTTTTATTTTTTATTGTTAAAGATTTTATTTATTTATTTGATAGCCAGAGGTTACAAGTAGTCAGAGAGGCAGGCAGGGAGAGAGGAGGAAGCAGGCTCCCTGCCGAGCAGAGAGCTCCATGCAGGGCTTGATCCCAGGACCCTGAGACCATGACCTGAGCCGAAGGCAGAGGCTTTAACCCACTGAGCCACCCAGGCGCCCCTGTTTTGTTTTGTTTTGTTTTGTTTTTTTAAGATTTTTTATTTATTTATTTGGCAGACAGAGATCACAAGTAGGCAGAGAGGCAGGCAGAGAGAGAGAGAGAAGGAAGCAGGCTCCCTGCTGAGCAAAGAGCCTGATGTGGGGTTCGATCCCAGGACCCTGGGATCATGACCTGAGCCGAAGGCAGAGACTTTAACCCACTGAGCCACCCGGGCGCCCCAATACCACTCTATTTTGATTAAATATTGCCTTTGGATACATTATTAAGTACAGCTTATTATTTTCTTTTATGGTTAGTGCAGTTTTATGCCTATTTAAGAAATCTTCCAACTTGTGTGCATGGTAGGTGGATTTATTTATCTAAGTCTTCAAAGATTTACTTTTAATCATTTCTATACATGTATCTTCACCTTTAAGGATTGTAAGATTACTTACTCAACTAATGGGAGCTAGTGATAACAGTTGAGATCAAGAATTCAGTTATGAGGGGTGCCTGGGTGGCTCAGTTGTGAAGTGTCTGCCTTCGGCTCAGGTCATGATCCCAGTATTCTGGAATGGAGCCCTTCATAAGGCTCCCTGCTCAGCGGGAGGCCTGCTTCTCCCTCTCCCACTCCCTCTGCTTGTGTTCCCTCTCTTGCTGTGTCTCTCTCTGTCAAATAAATAAATAAAATCTTAAAAAAAAAACAAAGAATTCAGTTATGGTTTAGAGATTTGAGAGAAGGGCATAGGAACCTGGATATACTCTCTATGTGTGACGCCTCTCTGTTTTTCAACTGAGCCCCTATGTATAGTAGTGGAACTTATTTTAATGTAATTCACAACTTTTTACTCTCTGACTCCCTGCCTGGATTATAGCTCATTGCCCTTTACTTTCTGCTTGGATTCAGCACCCTGAATCCAAGCAGGGATTTTCACTTTGTCTTTTTTTTCTCTTTTTTTTTCCCTTTGTCTTTTTTTATTTTATTTTTTAAAATTTCACTTTGGCTTTGTCTCTTATTTTCAAAAATTTTTAAAAGATTTTTTTTGTTTATTTGAGATAGAGTAAGAGGAAGAGAGCACGAGTGGGGTAGGGTGGCAGAGGGAAAGGGATGCTGAGCAGGGATCCCAATGCAGGCTTGATCCCAGGACCCTGGGACCATGACCTGAGCCAAAAGCAGGGGCTTAACCATCTGAGCTACACGGGCACCCTCACTTTGTCTTTTTCTTTAGCCACTCCACTATGGTCTTTAATTGAAAACATCCTCACTCAACAGTATATTGAATATTTAATTCATTTGATTATTTCAGTCTGACTTTCAGGGCTGATGTCTCAAAAGGGGTTTGTGAATCATCTCTGTATGGGTGGCTTCTGAAGGCATGGGCCCTGAGAGACTGTAGAGGGAAATAAGAGCTCAGTAGGAAACTGAGCAACTCTAGCATTTCATAATCAAGTAGAGGAGGCAGGAGCCTCTTTAGTGTCCACTCATTAGTATCCACTCATAGTGTCTTCAGCCTGAAATTCCTTTGTCTTCTCTGCTCATTGAAATACTCATCTTTAAAGGACCAGTTCAAGTGCCACTTCTTTTGAAAAGGCTTCTTTTTTATTCCCAGTTAATTGTGTCTTTGTTTTCACACAGAGCATCAATTTTACCTCTATTAATAGAGCTTGTATTTTATTCTTTGTTCAATAATTATTTGTTAATATGTCTCTCTCACTAGATTTCCAAGGTCTTTTGTAGTAGATTGTGTATCTTCTGTCTACACAGCACCAAGCTTATAGGAATTCTGTAAATATTTGTTAAATAAATGAGAATATCACACCTGGAAACAGATGGTGGTGATATAGAAAACACCAAGAAAGTCTTTAAGAAAGAGGTGGGTTTGGTTTTAAAGGATGGATAGGATTTCAAGAAGCAGCAGAAGAAAGGGTATTCCATGCAGATAGAACAACATAATGAGTTTTGAGCTAGGCCACAGGATAGCTGTAGGTGGTAGATATCAGGTGGCTTTGCAATTGTGAGGGACCTTAAATAGGCCCAGCAAAAGATTTTTTGTTCAATTCAATACTCTGTGAAATCACTGAAGCAGGTAGATTATTTGGGCAGAAAGCAGCTTAGTCCATATCTGACATGTATTGGGTAGGTCGTGGTGGGGAAAGACCCTTATGGGAAAAGAAGTTAGGTGACTCTGGTATTAGACCAGGCAGGAGCTAATGAGCATATAAACTAGTTAGTGCCAGGGGGAAGAGATATGAGAGAGTGCATGTTGGCTACTGATTGAATGTGTGAGTGAAAGAAAAGAACCTCACACATTCAGTCATACCTGAGGTTTTAAATCCCAAGTACCTGGAAGAGTAGTGTGTTGGTAGGAGAAACAAAAATGTCAAAAGGAGCATATTTTGAGGGGATGATGCTTGAGTTTTTAAGTCTGTTGAATCAGAGATGCAGAAGGTGTTCTGGGTGGCTTAATGAATGTATTCTTTCATGGGCTTCTTTAAATAACAAATTATCTTCCATTATACACATTATCATGTTCTGACCACAGGCACACAGAGTAATGGGAGATGGATATCCTATTGCCATATTAAATATTTCTGTGTACGTACCTCTTCTATAGATTTCATATTGGTTTTTTAAAAAAATTTTTTAAAGGATTTTATTTATTTATTTGAGAGAGAATGAGTGAGAGAGAGCATGAGAGAGGAGAAGGTCAGAGGGAGAAGCGGACTCCCCAAGGAGCTGGGAGCCCGATGTGGGACTCGATCCTGGAAGTCCAGGATCATGACCTGAGCTGAAGGCAGTCGCTCAACCAACTGAGCCACCCAGGCGCCCTCATATTGTGTTTTATTCATAGGCCTATTTCTGACTGGATGGAGCTGTTGGAGGGCAAGGACAGTGTATTATTTGTCTTTGTTGTAGCTTGCCAGGCATATTGAGGACATGCAGAAAAAGTCTGAATTAATGAATGAATTAATGGCTCACAATACATAGGTCTTTGAACAAGTAATTATCTTGTTAGAAGACTTGACTCTTGTCGTTCTTAAAAGTTTTATCAACACAGTCATGATTCTTCCACCTCTCGATAATATGGGCTTAAGTGGGTTTTGGAATAGGTCTCAGATTAAATCCCAACTCTATCAATTTACCATCTCCTCTTTTTAATTCATTTAACCATAAAATTCACCCTTTTGAAGTGTTATAATTCATTTGTTTTTAGTGTTTTCACAAGGTTGTACAACTATTACCACTATTTAATTCCAAAATATTTTCATCACCACAAAAAAGAGACCCCCTAACCCATAGCCATTAGTAGTTACTCCCCTAGTCCCTCTTTCCCCAGCCCCTGCCAACTACTAATCTATTGAACTTATTTTTATTCAAGGGAAATAAATTAAAATGATCTAAATCTATAACTTATTTCTAATAATAATGCCCTTCAGAAATAAGCTAAAAGGAGGCATTAATTGATATTTCTCCTGTAGGAAAGAGTACCAGAAAAGAATACCATGGGGCAAACAGTGAATGAAGGTAAGATTTACTTTCTAAACATGATGATATTTTTAGTTATTCATTTGGGATGAGTACCTTCTGGTAGACTGAACTTTTGAAAAAGAAGTCCTTTTAGAAATAAAGTCATAGGGGGCGCCTGGGTGGCTCAGTGGGTTAAGGCTTCTGCCTTCCACTCTGGTCATGATCCCAGGGTCCTGGGATCAAGCTCCCCATCAGGCTCTCTGCTCAGCAGGGAGCCTGCTCCACCTCCCCCCCCCCCCCCCCCCCCCCCGCCTGCCTTTCTGCCTACTTGTGATCTCTGTCTGTCAAATAAATAAGTAAAATCTTGGAAAAAAACAAGAAATAAACTTATAGGAGATGTTAGGTGCTTACAACTGGAATTTCAGAACTGAGTAGCTATTAAAGATAATTTTGTTTTTCCTTCCTAGTTTTTTTTTTAAGATTTTATTTATTCATTTGGCAGAGAGAGAGACAGAGAGACAGAGAACCTCAGGGGGAATAGCAGAGGGAGAGGGAGAAGCAGGCTCCCCACTGAGCAGGGAGCCCAATTCAGGGCTCGATCCCAGGACCCTGGGATCATGACCCGAGCCGAATGCAAATGCTTAACCGACTGAGCCACCCAGGTGCCCCTTCTTCCCAGTTTTATAAGTGAGAAAACTGACACTGAGGGATTTTAAGTGAACAGGTCATACAACAATCTGTGACAGAGTCAAAATCACAATCCATATATTCTAACTCTAATACGATTGGTTAAAAAATGCTTCATCCTGGGGTGCCTGGGTGGCTTAGCTGGTTAAGCGACTGACTTTTTTTTGTTTAGAGAGAGAGGCAGAGAGAACAAAAGCAGGGGAAGGGTTAGAGAGAGAGGGAGAAGCAGACTCTTTGCTGAGCAGAGAGCGCAATGGGGCTCGATCCCAGGATCTGGAGATCATGACCTGAGCCAAAGGCTCAACCATCTGTGGCTCAACCATCTGTGCCACCTAGGTGCCCCAAGCGATTGAGTCTTGATTTTGGCTCAGGTCACGATATCAGAGTCATGAGATCGAGCCCCGTCTTGGGCTCCGTGCTGGGCATGGAACCTACTTAAGATTCACTCTCTCCCCCTGCCTTTGCACCTCCCCAATAAACAAGCAAACAAACAAATTTTTAAAAAAATGCTTCGTCTTGTCTTGCTTTAGTGAGAAGTCTGCTCACCCTGCCTTGAATATACCACACTCATTTGCACTCTCTCTTTTGTGCCGTGTAGTTTACCTTTGAACAACATGAGTTTGAATTGCATGGATCCACTTAATATGTGGGTTTTTTTCTTATAAATATGTTAGGAAACTTTTTGGAGATTTGTGACATTTTGAAAAAACTCCCAAATGAACCATTTCTAGATTATTAGTAGTTAAGATTTTGGGGAGTCAAAAGTTATTTGTGGATTTTCGACTGTAGGTAATAGGTACCCCTAACTTCCATGTTACTTAGGGGTCAACTGTATTTTCTTTCCTGTAATACATCTGGCACACCTTTGCCATCCTAAATCCTGTTCTTCCTTCAAGACCCAGTTCAAGTCCTGTGTCTCTTATCAGCTTTTCTGTGGCTGGCTGCTGAATGTTGTCCTCTGCTATTCCAAGTTTTGTCAAGTGTTTAGTTTAGTGTAGTCTCTTAACTAGATTCTCAGCTTCTCTAGAGCAGGAACCATGCCTTTACAGTTTAACTTTCTCTCCTATTAGAAAGTCTTGCTGTAGAACTATTTAGTAAATACAACTCTGTACTTTCTTTGTACATTTAATTTTTTACATTAATTTTGTACATTTAAACTTTGTACATTCAAATTATTTAAATAGAAAGCACCTTATATATCCATCTTAAATGTTCATACATCTTGAAGAGGTACTGAGTCATAACCAGAAAGTAGATCTGTTACCTTAAATTGTCTACCTGGTATCATTCATAGATCCTTCTTTGAGAAGCTTGTCGTTTGACAATTTGGGCATCAGTAAGAGAAAACAGTGATAGATTGGCAACACATTAAGTATGGTTAAATTCATGAGTTCATAATGTTAGAGCAAAACAAAACCCACTGGTCATCTGTGGAGAATGCTTGGGATCCAGCTAATTATTTTGAAAATTAGAAAGTAAAGGAAAGAAAAGAAGTGTTGCTTGTGACTTTCCTATGTGATATATACCTCAGGTAATTGAATATTTAAAGAGGAGATGTTTCTTTCTATTCAAGTTTTCTGGCTAATAAAGACAGGATGATAAAATTAGAATATTTCCATTTTGTAACCATTAATGAACTAATGGATCTAGGCAGTAGCAATCTGTGGCTGTTTATATCACAAAAAGAAAGAGAGCTAGATATTAGGAGCCTCTTGTGAGAAGTACACAACACCACTTGTGAAGTCACCTTCTCTCTGCAATAAAGCCAAACCTGAATCTGATTAAGCTCTTCTGAATCAAAATACTAATACTGTCTAGCTAGCTAGCTTTCTACTTAAGATTTTATTTATTTGTCAGATAGAGAGAACACAAGCAGGGGGAGTAGTAGGCAGAGGTAGGGGGAGAAGCAGGCTCCCCACTGAGCAAGGAGCCCAATGTGGGACTCAAGCCCAGAAGCCTGGGATCATGACCCGAGCTGAAGGTAGACGCTTAACTGACTGAGCCACCCAGGTGCCCCACTAATAAATTATATTTAGAGAAAAGATAAGGACCAGAAGAACCCGCACCACAGGAGCTAGTCAGCGCAATCCAGACTGTAAAACTAAACTGATACCATGAGCAAAAAAAATTCCCAGAGGAAGAGGGGGGAAAAAAGAGGGGGGAGAGGAGCCTGTAAGTATCAAAAGAGACTTAAGACATTTATTAGGGACGCCTGGGTGGCTCAGTTGGTTAAGCAGCTGCCTTCGGCTCAGGTCATGATCCCGGCGTCCTGGGATCGAGTCCCACATCGGGCTCCTTGCTCGGCAGGGAGCCTGCTTCTCCCTCTGCCTCTGCCTGCCACTCTGTCCACCTGTGCTCGCTTGCTCTCTCTCTCTCTCTCTCTCTCTGACAAATAAATAAATAAAATCTTTGGAAAAAAAAAAGACATTTATTAGCCAGTTCTATGGACTTTATTTGGGTCCTGATTCAAAGAGACATACTTAAAATAAGGCATTTGAGGAAATATGAACACTGACTGCTTATTTGATGTTATTAAGGAATTATGGTTAATTTTTTTCAGTATAATAGTATTATGATTAGTTTTTTTAAATTATTTATTTATTTGACAGACAGAGATCACAAGTAGGCAGAGAGGCAGGCAGAGAGAGAGGAGGAAGCAGGCTCCTCGCTGAGCAGAGAGCCCGATGTGGGGCTTGATCCCAGGACCCTGAGATCATGACCTGAGCCGAAGGCAGAGGCTTAACCCACTGAGCCACCCAGGCGCCCCTATGATTAGTTTTAAAAAAAGAGTGCTTTAAGATTTGTAAAGTCACGAGGTCTAGTGCTGTTGGAGCTCCTCAGCTTGGCACAGAGAAAAATCTCTGCCTAGTCTATTGAATTACATCATATTCAAGTTTCCCTCCTATGTTTTAAACTCTTAAAAGCATGCAGTTTATTTCTAGGGTATGTTAATTCTTTTTTTTTTTTTTTAATTTTAGAGATGAGGTAGAGGAGGTTATGCTCCCTTTTGGAGCTTACATTTGAGTTGAATGAGACATACAATAAACAAAATAAATGATCAAATTGTAGGATACACAGTATGTTAGAAAGTGAAATCCTACGCAGAAAATGAGGATATTAATTATAAAATTAAAACTGGGACCTGTTAGAAAATAGTTTTAGTTTATAGGTTTTATAGGACAGAGGGAAAGAACCTCAAGCAGACTCCCTGCTGAGCACAGAGCCTGATGCAGGGCTTGACTCCATGACCTGTGAGATCATGACCTGAGCCAAAACCAAGAGTTGGACACTCACCCGACTGAGCCACCCAGGCACCCTAATTTATAGGTTTCCTAAGAGCTCTTTTAGACTTTTGCTATGGCCTTCCAATGTTGCTCACTATTTTCTTTCATTTTTTAGATTCAATGGATGTCAAGAAGGAAAATCAAGAGAAACCTCCTCACTCAGGTACTTCTTCTGTGCAAAATGGTAGGTTTTAAAGTAGTTCAGTACATTATATTTTTCTTTTCACTCAGTGTTAATATGAACTCATATTACTTTCGGTATAGTCTATGTATAGTAAACTCCTGTAAATATAAAACCTGAGCAATAGGAAAGGTAAAAGATTTTATTTTGAAAATTTTACTTTGGCTTTATTTTAGACATAAATTGGTATGGGATTAAAGTGAAAAAACATATTTCAGTGTAATTACTAGCTAGTAATTACCATTTATTAACAATTAAAAATGATAATTTGATTATTAATAGAAACTCTTCTTCTAGTATTAGAGTCAGTGTGAAAATCCTTTTTTTGATGGTCAAAAGGTAGTTCACTGGATAAAAGCTTAGGCATTGGGAGGTCTAACAGACCTGTTCTAGAATCCTGACCTCATTTTTTACTGGCCTTTTGACCTTGGGCAAATTACTCAATGTTCTTAGTCTCTTTTTCCTTTTCTGTAGCACAGGGATGATATTACTTACTTCATGGGACTGTTGGAATTAAATAAAGAAAATAAATGTAAAGCACCTAATATAATGCCTGGCATACAGTAAATTTTCAGTAAGTGCTTATTAACCTTGAGTTATTAATTCATGTTTTAAATTTCATATCATGTACAGCAAGTGTATAGCACTGCATCAGAGACTCAGAAGGTAGGATCTGACCCATTGTACCTGCTCTTTTTTTTTTTTAAGGATTTTATTTATTTGTTTGACAAAGAAAGAGACCGCAAGAGAAGGAATACAAGCAGGGGGAGTGGGAGAGGGAGAAGAGGCTTTCTGCCAAGCAGGGAGCCCAACTTGGGGCTCAGTCCCAGGACCCTGGGATCATGACCCGAGATGAAGGCAGATGCTTAACGACTGAGCCACCCAGGCATCCCATTGTACCTGCTCTTAAGGAAAACAAAAAAATTAGTCATATGCACACTAAAAGCTGAATAAAAAAAATAACTGTAACAAATTTACAGTGTTTATCGGAGTTTTCCAGGCAAACCTTTGCCCCTTGTTTTTCTGTTGTACCTGTCCTGCCAGCCCCACTCTTGGGATAGTTCACCTGTTCCTACAGGAAGGTTGCCTGTAGAGGTAATCTGCATGGAATCATTCTTTCTCACTGTGGCTGGGCCCCCAGTGCTTCCTTAGCTCCCTTTTCCATTGACCTTATTTGTTCTTCAGCAATTCCCTCCAACCCCCAAAACCCTCCAAGGAAATGGAGGCCATTAGGTTAAAATGTTCTTCCTTATCCCTACAGATTCTCCATCTGTTTTATTTTTTTAATCATTTTATTGAGCTATAATTCACATACCATAGAATTCACCCATTTAAAGTATACAATTCATTGGTTCTTGGTATCTTCACAGACTTGTGCAGTTATCACCACAATCAGTTTGAGAACATTTTCATCATCCTAAAAAGAAATCCTGTACCCAGTTAGTAGTCATTCCCTGTTTTTCTCCAATACCTTTCCTTCTCTTAGCTCTAGGCAACCACTTACCTACTTTCTATCTCTATAGATTTGCTATTCTGGACCTTTCATAAAAATAAAGTTTAAAAAATATATTCTTAAAGATTGAAACTAGTAACTTTTCAAAATTCTCAAACTTGATTGGAAAAAAAATGAGATTACTTAATCAAATTGACAGATACCTGTGGATATTTCTCAGGGCCCTGACCCTAACATCTCATCTTAGAGATCAGTGACAGTTGGAAGTGTACATCTGTCTCATGAACAAACCTGTCAGTTGCCAGGCCTCTTTTTCTGAGGGAGAATAACATTCCTCTGATCTAGTCTGTCCATTAGGATAAGATGCAGAGGCACACTGGGTCCTCAGGTTTGGGTAAGACTTTCTGATGATTTTGGCTCTGGGTCAAGAATTCCAGCTGTGGTATTATTGAAGATATGTCAATCTAAATTTCAGCGAATCTAAATCTGAATAAAGCCTGTTGCTATGTGTGTTTCCCCTGTGTTATTGGTAGGGTCTCAGCACATGGGCAGCCAAACTGAGCAGTTTTGGGGACTGAAAATACTGCCTTAAGAATAAAGAAAAAAGTTAAGACTCCAATGGTTAAGTGCTACATAGGATCATTAGCTAGCAATGTGATAGAAAATGATCATATTGCAGAATTCTCGTGTAAAGGATTTGCTAGCTCAAACTGTAGCCCCATTCAGACACAATTAGTGATAAAATATTTAGGAAATTGTGTTAAATGAATTTTTTTCCAGTGTCATTGAGAAATTTTACAAATGCAGCTGGTTTATTTGAGGTATTATTGTGAAATAATTTTAGTTTCCCTATCATTATCTTCACCTTACACTCCTTTCTTCCTGGAATGTTGGCTCCTTAATGATATCATAGTCAGATTTCCTCCTCCATTTGTGGTTTTTTTTTAAAGATTCATTTATTTGAGAGAGAGAGAGATGAGCAGGGGGAGGGGCAGAAGGAGAGGGAGAGAGAGAATCCTTAAGCAGACTCCCCACTAAGTGCGGAGCCCAATGTGGGGCTTGATCCCACAACTCCGATCATGACCTGAGCTGAAATCCAGAGTCAGGAGCTTAACTGACTGAGCCACCCAGGCACCTCTGTTTTAAAAAAAATATTTATATATTTTGTTTGAGAGAGAGAGAGAGTGAGCGGGGGTAGGGGCAGAGAGAGAGGGAGAGAATCCCAAGCAAGACTCTGTGCTGAGCATGGAGCCCAACGCAGGGCTTGATTCCATGACCGCGAGGTCATGACCTGAGCCGAAACCAAGAGTCCGATGCTTAACCAACTGAGCCATCCAGGTGCCCTGTTTTGTTCTTTCTTTAATACTTTCCAAGGTCATATGATAGTAGAGCTTTAGTTAGAACCTTGGGTTTCCTGATTGTCAGGTCAGTGCTTAGGTGGTCACTGAAATATTCTGGTTAGTTAATTTTGGAACCATGGATCTCCATTTTCACTTTTCTTTTCTTTTATTTCTTTTAAATATTTTATTTATTTATTTGAGAGAGAGTGAGAGCTAGAGAGAGAGAGAGAGAGCACACACAGAGGGAGAGGGAGCAAAAGAAGCAGACTCCCTGTTGAGCAGGAAGCCTGATGTAGAGCTCAATCCCAGGACTGGGATTATGACCTGAGCCAAAGGCAGATGCTTGACCATCTGAGCCACCCAAGTGCCCCACATTTTTCCCTTAAAAAAACACAACTATATATATATGTATGTATGTGTGTATATATATAGATACATATATATATATATATAAATATGATTTTATTTATTTGAGAGAGAGTGAGCGGGTGAGAGAAGGAGCACAAGCTGGGGGAGAGGGAGAGAGGGAGAGGGAGAAACAGATCCCTCACTGATCAGGGACCCCTGACTTGAGATCATGTCCTGAGCTGAAGGCAGATACTTAACCGACTAATCCACCCAGGCACCCCAGTTTTCACTTTTGACAAAGCTATCCAGTATTAATAAATTTAGGCACAACTATGACATTTAGTTTTAGAATAATAATGCTCACCTTTTACTCAGGGACATATGTATGCTACATCACTTAATTCTTAAAATACCTTGGTACTGTATGTATTACTTTCCCTCATTTTGTAGATGAAGGAACTGAGGCTGAGAAACTGAAATGACTTTCTTGGGTCACATAGCTTGTAAGAAGAAGAGCCAGACTGGAAAAAGGCAGGTTCAACCTCAGAGCCCATATTCTTGACATTCTTCTGCATGCCATTCAGCACTTCTTATCATCTACAAGCAGAATTAAACCCAGTATTTTTTTTTTAAATGGAACAATCTCAGGGCGCCTGGGAGGCTCAGTGGGTTAAGCCTCTGCCTTTGGCTCTGGTCATGATCCCAGGTTCCTGGGATCGAGCCCCGCATCAGGCTCTCTGCTCAGCAGGGAGCCTGCTTCCTCCTCTCTCTCTGCCTGCTTCTCTGCCTACTTGTGATCTCTGTCTGTCAAATAAATAAATAAAATCTTAAAAAAAAATAAATGGAAAATCTCTTAGATTTATTGTTAAAAAAGGCAGAGTATATAGTATTATGTATAACATGCTTAATACCATGTGTAATATGTGTACATACACATATAAATGCATAAACACACATAACAGTGGTTTGCTGAAGCCGGTTCACACCAGCTTGGGAGAGCCACTTGTGCACATCTCTTCCCAGCTTTGTAGTTGTCGACTTTACTTTGTCACCTTCTAATCAGCCATGGTGGTAGTATTTATACCATAGAAATCTGCAAACATTACCAGTCAGGCTTTTTATTTGTATATTCTGGAAAGCTGGCTGTTAAACATTTGACAGCACTCCATTTGTGTGTATGTGTATGTGTGTATAAGTTTTCTACCCTTTGAAAGGTGCATGAGATGCTGGTTATGCAGATTCCCGTAGGAAGGGAAACTGTCAAACCCAATATTTTTTTTTTAAAGATTTTATTTATTTATTAGACAGACAGAGATCACAAGTAGGCAGAGAGACAGGCAGAGAGAGAGGGGGAAGCAGGCTCCCCGCTGAGCAGAGAGCCTGATGCGGGGCTCGATCCCAGAACCCTGGGATCATGACCTGAGGCTTTAACCCACTGAGCCACCCAGGCGCCCCTCAATATTTTTATAGTAAGGAAATTAATCAAGAGCATAGGTGGTTGATGAGAATTCAACTCCGTATGAATTGTGGGGTGCCTGGGTGGCTCAGTTGGTTAAGTGTCCGACTCTTGATTTCGGCTCAGGCCATGATCTTGGGGTCTTGGGATCAAGCCCCAAGTGGGCTCCCCACTCAGCCGGGAGTCTGCTTCTGTCTCCCCTCTGCCTCTCCTTGCACACAAACCTGCACGCATGCGCACACGCACTGTCTCTCTAAAATAAATAAACAAATCTTTAAAAAATATACAAAAAAGCTTTGTCTGAATTAATGGTACTTTTGATACTGCTATCAAGTATTTTTCTCAGTGTCTTAGCAGTCTGACTGGAACAACAATTGAAGAGTGCAAGCCAGGCAAAGTACACTGCTTTATGACCTTCAATACCATTGTAATACATCATGAAGACTGAGTGAGAGAAGGGACAGCAAGTGTTGGTAGAAAATATAGATCATTAAAATAATTCATATCAGTGACTGTACTGAAGACTGGTTTACTGCTTTGTTCTGCCACCATATTCTTGATACCATGTGTGGAGATCTAAAAGTCAATTGAGAGGCAACTCTGGTTCCCAGATTTTTTTCTTTCCATAAAGCATTGCAGAGGTAAGATTCTGTTAGACCCCATACCTAAACACCTTTAGTACTCCATGAAAAAAGAAAGAAGTGTCTTTACATTAATGGGATAAAATGGTCTTGAGTATACACACGTCTTTTTTTTTTTTTTTTAAAGATTTTATTTCTTTATTTGACAGAGAGAGACAGCGAGAGAGGGAACACAAGCAGGGGGAATGTCAGAGGAAGAAGCAGGCTTCCCGCTGAGCAGGGAGCCTGATGCAGGGCTCGATCCCAGGACCCTGGGATCATGACCTGAGCTGAAGGCAGATGCTTAACGGCTGAACCACCAGGCGCCCCACACATGTCTTGAGTAAATTTATATTAGAGACAGATGAGTAGAATTTGCTATTACTCTATAAAAAATTCTTTAGTTGTTCTTAGAGTCTGCATTTTTAGAATCATTGTGCTAATTCCTCATTACAGGGAGAAGATCTGGAGTATAATTGTATCAGAGCCATTATTATCAGAAAGTTGTCTTATTTT
>PISX010033160.1:0-15392 GCA_004024625.1 Mellivora capensis | reverse complement strand
TTTTTTTTTTTTTTTTTTTTTTAGTGGGGCAGGGAGAGAAGCAGAGGGAGAGAAGAGAATCTCAAACAGACTCCACATTGAGCATGGAGCTGAACATGGGCTTGATTTCATAACACTGAGATTATGATTTGAGCCAGAATCAAGAGTAAAACCCTTCAAGAGTAAAACCAACTGAGCCACCCAGGTGACCCTGGCCCAATTTCTATATGGTATCTTTGGTCTTTGGTACTAAGCTATGCAACTTCTTTTTATACTCTGGTATTTCACACATAATTTTATTTTTTATTTATGTGTTATAATTTAACTGTATAATTAAATATACCATTTTTTGTTTTAAATTTGGTTAGTGTATATTTTCTGTTACTAAATATAAGCTCAGTTAAGGAAATGAATTTGATTTGCTCAATTTTGTATCCAAATTGCCTTAAAAAATATGGGACACATAGTGGTTACTCAACAAATATTTGTTGACTGAAGGAATGAAAAAATAAATGAAAGCATAGAAAATATTAGGTGTTAAACTACTACACTACATTGTATCTTTTCCTTTTTTTTTTTTCTTTTTTTGCAGTAGCATCTTTTTTGTTTTGGTGTTGTGATGCTTTCACTCCACAAAAAATCCTGATCATATATATGTGTGTGTGTGTATATATATATATATATATATATTTTTTTTTTTTTAAGATTTTTATTTGTCAGAGAGAGAGCACAAGGAGGGAGAGTGCAGGCAGAGGGAGAAGCAAGCTCCCCACTGAGCAAGGAGTCCATTATGGGACTCAATCACAGGACCCTGGGATTATGACCTGAACTGAAGGGACACTCTTAATTGACTGAGCCACCCAGATGTCCCATAATTACATTTTTTTAAGGCTAAAGCTTTTACTCTATTCATTTAGAATTTTAATTTTACAGGGCACATGAATGGCTTAGTCAGTTTAGTGTCTGAGTCTTGATTTTGGCTCAGGTCATGATCTCAGGGATTGTGAGATCAAGCTCCAGGCTGGGACCTATGCTGGGTGTAGAGCCTACCTAAGATTCTTTCTCATCTTCTTCCTCAACCCACCTTTGCTTTCTCTCTCTCTTTCTCAAAAAAAAAAAAAAAAAAAAAAAAAGAATTTCCATTTCATTAACATAAATTCCAATTACACACTATAGAAAGTCCATTGATTTGGTAAAGATGATTCTCAAAGGTTTAGTATCACAAAGTTTTACAGGTTTTTTTTGTTTGTTTGATTGGTTGTTTGTCCCCCCCCCCCAAGGTATCTAATACTTAAAATAAGCCCATTTTCAAATGTTTAGATAAATGGGGTCAGACCCAAAACTAACTACAATCTTGAATCAAAATTCCCCAAATTAAGTGAAACAAAAATTAATGATATAGTTTCTGCAAAAAATATTAAATTGTAGGGGTGCCTAGGTGGCTCAGTGGTTTAAGCCTCTGCCTTCAGTTCAAGTCATAATCTCAGGGTCCTGGGATCAAGCCCCGAATAGGGCTCTCTGCTCAGCAGGGAGCCTGATCCCCCCCCCTCTCTCAGCCTGCCTCTCTGCCTACTTGTGATCTCTGTCTGTTAAGTAAATAAAACCCTGAAAAAAAGTGAAAAAAAAATTAAACTATAAAAAATTTGTCTAAAACATTAGTTCATTATTTATTTAAGGAAATTTGTTTGACTCATTATAAGTGGAATTACTTTAATATGTGAAGGTATATTTACTGGTAAATGAATATAGGATTTTTCTTTCCATTTTCATCTCTTGTTTCATTATTACAAATTTAAATTTGTAAGGAGTCTGGGATAGGCAAATGTAAATTAGTACTACTTTGTAACGTGGGTATTAGCCATAAAAAAATAGGCTTAAGTTGGGTCTTATTTTCTTGTTTATGTTCTTCTAATTTAATCAATTTTCCTCTGATCAAAGTTAGAATATGTTAAAAACTGAGGTGTGCCAGAAAAAGCAGTCTGCCTGACTCAAAGTCCACTCTAATCTTCTTCCATCATATATTCTGTTGAATCCAGAAAGTCTAAACTAAAATTTTGGAGACTCCCTTTCATCTAGGTTTCTCATGTGACCTCTTATGGAAAATGATCATGGAAAGGAAAATGGTATTAGGGAGATTAGATTATGGGGTGAAGTATTTAATTCCTCTAATAGAGCTGTGTTAATATTTCCTAGATTAATATGTTCAAGGTAATTTGTCTCAAGAACAGTTATGTCATCCAGGGTTGGTTTTGTTTTCTTTCTATGTACTGTAAACTTCTGAAATTCTCTGGTAACTCCTTTTAAATTGAATTTTTGTGACCAATGACTAAAATCCTGACCTATGAAAGGTAGGCTCATAAAACTCCATGTCTTTTCTACTTTATAACATTATAATTTGTTAACAATTTTAAGTTTAATTGTCTTTCTTTTTAAATAAACTGTACGCTCTCCCTTACTCACAAGTGTGTCCTTAATCCCTTACACAGATTTGGAACATAAAAATGTCTTATTTAGTGGAATGAATCAATGAGTGAGGAAATGGATAAATGAAGAAATTAGTAGTACTATACAAAACAGGTCAAGAGAATATAATTATATATTCTTATATTAGTATGGATATAAATAACTAGATAAAGTCTATAACTGAGAGGAGATATCATTCTAAGATTCATTTCTTTCTATATGTAGTAGGTATAATATTTTTTACTTCATAGATTTATTGCAAGAACTAAAAAATATAGTGCCTTTAAATCATTCATTAGAGTGTGATACAGTTCACAATATAAATGTCACTTCATATTATGGCTTGCAATTCTCAAAAGATTAGAATTTTTTTAAAAGACTTTATTTATTTGATAGACAGAGATCACAAGTAGGCAGAGAGGCAGTCAGGGAGAGAGGAAGAAGCAGGCTCCCTGCTGAGCAGAGAGCCCGATGTGGGGCTCAATCCCAGGACCCTGAAACCATGACCTGAGCTGAAGGCAGAGGCCTAACCCACTGAACCACCCAGGCACCCCAAAAAGATTAGAATTTTTATGGGTGTTAACAACATGTAGAAGTACAGAACAAAAGCATATTGACTAAATATACAAATCACAGGAATTATGACCTTTGTTATCATTGTAGCAATTGTTACTATTTTCATAAGAACATGTCCAACCAAATGTATGGCTTACAAATTATATATATCTTTATAACCTCTCATTCTTTTTTAAAAAAGGGAAAATACCATAAAAAATATATATATCAATACATGGCATGCTACAGCAAGAACCATTCCAAATTTGTGTTTTGAGATTCTAGCAGGTAAGCTTTTATTTCCTATTCTTGCTTGTGTAATATATATCAGCACAAATAAGAGTTTTTGTTTTGGACAATGAAATGAACATTATTTCCCTAAAATTTAACAAATCTATAAAACTAATATTAATTTTGACCCATTAGATCTTAATAGGCAAATATATCTTAGTCATAAAACTTCAATGTGATAAGTATTGTTTCATTAAAACTACTTCTGGTAACACTTTGGATATCTGAACAAAATACTTATTGTTGAAAATCATTCCAAAAGATTGAGTAATTTTTCCTTAGGTATTATGCATGCACTCATTACCTAAAAATTAGCTGTTTGAAAAAAAATATTGTTGTGATAAATTAAAATTATTTTGTGTGTTTGTAAGTACAATATCATAATGGTTGTAGTATTAATAATAATAAAAGTAGGGGTGCCTGGGTGGCTCAGTGGGTTAAAGCCTCTGTCTTTGGCTCAGGTCATGATCCCAGGGTCCTAGGATTGAGCTCTGCATCGGGCTCTTTGCTCAGCAAGGAGTCTGCTTCCTCTCTCTCTGCCTGCTTCTCTGCCTACTTGCGATCTCCGTCTGTCAAATAAATAAATAAAATCTTAAAATAATAATAATAATAATAGCTAATATATAAATATTACCCACTATGTTACCAAAATACTTTATATGTATCTTATTCAACCCTTATGAAAATCCATGAATAAGATATTATCTTCAGTTTACAAGAAGAGAAATGGGTTAAAATAATAAAGTGAATGGCTCCAGATCATGCAGGATTTTGAATAATTGAAGTCCAATTTTAGAAATATCTCTAAATAAGCTTAATGGTTGTCAGGGTGTTAGCACATTTATTTTTTGATTCAAACTTATTTAAAAAAAATCTAGAGCAGCCTTCAGAATAAGAAATACCAATGTCATTTCTACATACTAAAAGACACTATTTTTTAACATATGAGACTGGCTAAGATTCAGAATTTGATATACACTGTTTGGGAAAAAAGGAGGCATTGTCCTGCATTGTCAATGGAGTTTAATTATTACTGCAAGAGGTGGCAATTTGGTAATTTGACTTAACAATGTTACCCTTTAGTAAAATATTTAGTTAACTCTAAGATGCACATACTGTTGCCATAGTTTATTGATTATAAGATAT
Organism: Mellivora capensis; assembly: GCA_004024625.1. Classification (NCBI taxonomy): domain Eukaryota; kingdom Metazoa; phylum Chordata; class Mammalia; order Carnivora; family Mustelidae; genus Mellivora; species Mellivora capensis. The sequence continues at coordinate 10,958 of PISX010033160.1, read as the reverse complement.
ATTTTAGCATCTCTAAAATTGGGTGTATTTTATAATTGATGAGGTATATTATTTATATAGTGGTGTTTTTCTATTTCTTCATGATACCAAAAATAATGGCATATATTACAATGGATAATTTGGTGAAATATGTTATTTATCTATGGATATATTCAACTACAAATACACATATACATACAAATATAAGTTAGTATCATCACCAGTTATAACACCAAAATACTGGAAACTCTAAATCTATATTATGATGTACACAAACAATAGTGCACTTTGTTGTCTTTAAAAAGAGTAAGGCAGAACTATGTGAACTTCATAGAACTTGATATAATAGTATGTGGAAAACCATGTCAAAAAACACTGAATAAAAGTGATATGATTGCTTCTGGGAGGGGAGAGATTAGGTGATATGAATGGGGCAAAAACTGATTTTTTTATTGTATACTATTTTGTAAATATTGAATTTTTTTCTAGCTTCAAGTTTTATCTTTCATCAAATATTTTAAAATATTTTTTGAAACTATTATATCCATAACAATGGGCTTCTAATTTAGGCAATTCTTTCTAATTTTGAAATTGATTACTGTTATGTGACTCTTGAAGACATAGGAATTATTCTTCTTAAAATTAGAGTATATAATCATTATTTTTCTTTTTTTTCATGTTTTCCTTAAGTTCACTTAAATTAACCATATGTTATATGTGATATTTGTCCCATAATTATTTGGAATATTTTATTAAACATGAAATTGAGTTTTATTCACTCAGTTAAGTATGATTATATTTAATATAATTTCTATTTAGGAGAATAAAATATTTTCTGTTCAATTATTTCTTTCATGACTATACTTTGGAGATACACTTAAGTTTTTAATTTCAACATTGATCAGTGTGGTATCACTTACCCCTTAAATTATCTGGGAAATTTTTTATATCTTTGGCTTTTGTTGACTTACTTTCAGATCTCTGAGGAATGCCAATTTCTTTTTTTCCCCCTCTAGTTTTAAAAATTTACTTAGATTTAACATTTGGAAATTTTTTCAAAGCATTGCTATACATCTTATAAGAAATCTATGGTATAGGATATGGAGATCACTTATTTTCTTTCAGAAAGAGAAATGTATACAATTGAATGATCACCTGCAGTAACTTCAGGGCCAAGAGTCCCAAGAGTTAATTGTGTAAATGATGTTAATCCTAAGCAGGCAGCAGCAAGTTTCTTGAGTCAGAAGCCCAGAAACACTGTCTTTGTATAAATGGGGGGGAGGGGATGAATGCTGCTTCAGACACACATTGCCTTCTACATCTACTGTTTGTATAGCAGGAAGTTAAATAGTCTTTGTGTACACAACCTAGAGTTGTTTACTATCCCTTAGAAGACAGAATCTTAGTTTATAGACTTACCTAAACTTCATCATTGGCACTTTATAGTATGTGCTCCAGTGTACCATAAAAATGTTCAGTTCATTGTAAAAAGACCCATCTGCTTCTTTAGGAGGTTTGTGTTATCCAGAGTTTTATATGACTATTGTGACTTTCCTCATATTGTTCAGTGCTTTTCATTTTTGGTTTTCCTTTTGAGTCTCTTTGCAAAAACAGAATTTGGTGTTCTTCTGTATCTTTAAATTTTTATTGTCTGTTTCTACCAAAGAGTAGCAATGATAAAATATGCTGAGTTTACTTATTTGAAAACCTAGAAACATATATAACATTTTAAAGTTTAAATTAAATCTGGAAAAATTTTGCAGAAGTGACTTAGCACAAATAGAAAGCTATAATCACATGTTGAAATAAAAATGCAAAGAAAATGTCATGCACTCCTCTGCTGTATTTAAGTGTAAGTGTTCAGAAAATGAAATGCTGGCATTAACATCATCAATGTGTTTATTCTTGTGAAGAGTGAACATCTTAATGTCATCCTGAATAAATAATGTGGTTTGTGTTGAATTGATCTCTGTGGAAGGTATAAGGAATGTAGCTAGAGGGGTCTCATTTACTCTGGTGAATAAACTTGCATTCATGTGTGGGTGTCATATTTATATGCAGATGAACTGAGCACCTGCAATCTTAAAAATAAACCATAAACTACTTATAAACTTTGGATTAAGTGGACTGCTATATGAATATATACTGAGGAAAAATCATCCATTAGAAACTAATATTTTGTAATTAATATTTCTAGTATACAGGAACATAGAACCTCGCAGGATTCAGAAGAATTGTACTATAAGGATTTATGTATAAACTTTCTTTTTTGTCTTCCTTAATTATTGACTTAAATATAAATACTACATTCTCTAAGAATGGCACTGAACAAATTGAATGATACTGACTTTTCTAAAATCCTAATGGAACTTTAGCGGAATGGCTCAGAAAAAGGAACAAAACCAGTCGTCCAGGCCTTTGGATGCAATTAAAATAGTGATGGAAGTTGAATAACCATGGAATACTTTTACCTCTGATACTAAACATAGAGAACTCTCTATTTGGAGGCACCCAAATTATAAATGATTTGTATATAACAAGACATGCTGGCAAGACTTGAGGTCTATTGCTATTCATATTTGGAATTGGTTATATTCCACATCCAATATCTACATGAATTTAATGCTTAAGAAGATGTTAGCAAACTTCAATTTCTCTCTCCCTTGTGTCTACATATTGATTTACATCTGCTAATTTACATCATCAGCTGCAGATCCTTTGAAGATAAAAGGGATTTGGATTCAACCCACAATGAAGTTATATCATATAAAACATTTTTGATGTGAACCTAAACTGACCTCAGTTACCTAAACTACAACGTAGGTCCCTGTTCTGATGATTGAAATTCTATCAAGAATAAGGGAATAAAAAAGAACCAGTGAGGTTTATAGTCCCAGAGCTAAATGTTATCTAGTCACTGGGTCATCATTTTGGGGATGGTGCTGGTGGAGATTTGAGGTGAATAACTATGTCTTTCTGTTTGTGTCAGTGATTCTATGAATTAAAAGGAATTCATCATTTATAGCTGTAATTTTGACTGTAGGGAATTTTGCTGTGGAAGGCTTCTTGAATGTGTGAAACACAACCCTATGGACTTTCACCCTCTCACAGTAAAGGTAGCAGTGGTGTGTGTTCATAATCTCCTGTCTTGGGAAGGAGTGAGGAGCACCAATGGTGCCCATTTCCACCACATCCTGAAGAAGCAGACATACAAGGGGCAATTACTACTCATTGAGAGTGACAATGTCTTGGGCTCATGGTACTTTCAAGTCTCTGTTGGGGAGCTCATTTTCCACCACAGTCAAAGTTGGCAAAAAACTGCTAGTCTCATTCACAGAAATCTTGGAGATTTCCAGAAATTTGAAGGCAGGATTCCTGGTTAAGACTGACATCCCTAAAGTCAATAAGGTAGAAGATCACAGCATAGATTTGGATTATTTTGGTAGATGTAGTTTCTACATCCATAAACATGAAACTTGGGGTGCAGAAGTTATCCATAAAAACAAAAAATTACCTAATTATCAAAATGAAGAATGTTTCTTTCTAAAGCCCAAGTAAAATAATATTCTGTTTCATAATTCTGAGGAACTAGTGAATGTTTGACTTATAGATGGATTTTTCTTCTTGCTCATATCTATGAGTACTTCTGTTGTTTGAGTGTTTTAACTTAGAATTTGAATTTTTAATGTTATTTGAAAGAAGACCAGTTTCTGTTCCAACTTAAATCTCACACATTGTTTCCCTCTTTCCTTACCTTCCAAACATCAGTTGAAGGCCCTAATTTCCTTTCTGAGACCTCCCAAACTGAAGATCAGAATATGTATAGCTGCTAAGAAAAGGTTGATTATTTGCCTTTAAAATGCCATTAATATAATGGTATATTAGGCATATACGATATAGATCTATCTAAAGAGCTCATTTAAAATGTCACTAAGATAAATAAAGGATTAGAGATGAACATGGGCACAGAGAAGCAGAAATGAGGAGACGTGGGCTAAAGGAGCTGAAAGAAGACACAGTTTAGGACAAAACACTCCAGGAAAGAGAACTGAGAGAAAGAAAGAAAACCTCACTGAATACTGATTCTAGTGTTGAAAATGAAAAGGTTCTGAAAGAGAACTAGTAGACTAACCCATGAAGATAACTGGTTTCAGAGATGAAGTCAGAAAGTATGGCTATGCATGGGTGTATGGATGAGCAAGAGAAATAATGTGTATATCTGAAGGGCCAAATTCCTATGAACTAAAATTAAAATTAAAGCTGTTATGCTCCTATGTGCTAATCTATATAAACATATATAAACTTTTTATAATTTTATAATTATAAATTACAAAATTTATAAAATTAAAGAATTTTATAATGAGCATAAAGTAAATTTACAGTATAAAGGAGTTCTATATAGACTGGTGAATATTAACACTATTGTCTGGATATAAGTAATATTAAAAATAAAGGTGACAAGTGACAATAGGAATTACTATCCTATATAAGAGAATAGAAGAGGATTCTTCCATTTAGAAGATATTCATATAGTTATAGGGTCAAAATGTATAAATTTAGTATGAAGATTCCTTTTAATATAGTGTCAAAAACTTGCCAGAAGTACCAATGTAAAGTTCACACCAGTGAATATTACCAAAACAACCTTTATAACATTGAGTAATATTTTTTTAGTAATATATTTTTAAAGCTAAAGTTAGACCTCAGTGTGAGATAGGAATCCATCAAAATCCTTGAGGAGAACACAGGCAGCAACCTCTTTGACCTCAACTGCAGCAACTTCTTCACAGAAACATTGCCAAAGGCAAAGGAATCAAGGGCAAAAATGAACTATTGGGACTTCATTAAATCAAAATTTTTTGCACAGCAAAGGAAACAATCAACAAAACCAAAAGACAACTGACAGAATGGGAGAAGATATTAGCAAATGGTATATCAGATAAAGGGCTAGTATCCAAAATCTATAAAAGAACTCATCTAACTCTACACCCAAAGAACAAATAATCTAATCAAGAAATGGGCAGAAGACATGAACACGCATTTCTGCGAAGACAGCCAAATGGCCAAAAGACATGAAAAAGTGCTCAACATCACTTGGCATCAGGGAAATACAAATCAAAACCACAGGAAGATACCACCTCACACCAGTCAGAATGGCTAAAATTAACAAGTCAGGAAATGACAGATGTTGGTGAGGATGTGGAGAAAGGGGAACCCTCCTAGAGTGTTGCCAGGAATGCAAGGTGGTACAGCCACTCTGGAAAACAGCATGAAGGTTCCTCAAAAAGTTGAAAATAGAGCTACCCTATGACCCAGCAATCACAGTACTGGGTATTTACCCTAAAGATACAAATGTAGTGATCTGAAGCGGCACGTGCACCCTATTGTTTATAGCAGCAATGTCCACAATAGCCAAACTATGGAAAGAGCCTATATGTCCATCAACAGATGCATGGATAAAGAAGATGTGGAATATATATATATATAAATATTATGCAGCCATCAAAAAAACCCCAAATTGTGACATTTGCAACAATATGGGTGGAGCTAGAAGATATTATGCTAAGCTAAATAAGTCAACCAAAGAAAGACAATTATCATATGATCACTCTGATATGAGATATTTGAGGGGCTGTGGGGAGGTAGAGAGGGAAAAAAATGAAACAAGACAGGACCAGGGAGGGACATAAACCATAAGAGACTCTTAATCTCAGGAAACAAACTGAGGCTTGCTGGGGGGTTGGCAGAGGGCTGGGGTGGCTGGATTATGGACATTGGGGATGGTATGTTTTATAGTGAGTGTTGTGAATTGTGTAAGACTGATGATTCACAGACCTGTACCCCTGAAGCAAATAATAGATTATATGTTAATTTTTAAAAAAAGTTTTAAAATCAATTTTGGAGGTGAACATGATATTGTCATGACAGTAGCATTTATTTTATTCCTGATATGCCTGAAAGTTTTTTCAAATGCATATTGGTCATTTGTATTTCATCTTGACATTGGCTGCTATATATACATTTTTTTCCATTTAGATTTTCATATTTAGTTAATGTAGCAAATAAATAATTATTAAAGGTTAGAATCACTGTTTTTTGACACTGTTTTCACTTAGCAAATTGTCTTGTTATTCTCAGGCAACAGGGCTTAGAAGGATTCAAGAAAATGATTGTTAAATTACTATCCATAAGAAATGAACAGTTAATCAGGATAAGGTAGGGCAAAGAAAAGAGGAGGGAGGAGTAAAGAGAGACTGAAGAAAAACAGGATCAGGACGCTTGAAGAAAAGGTAGCAAACAGCAATGTTCCAGTGCCAGTATGACCAAAGACTCTCAAGGATAGACGTTTCTCATATTCACAGTTTCTGTTGCTATGATGAATATCACTTCTATGGAACAAAAGAAAATAATATAAGTCCCTGAAATTTTGCATACTATTGAGGGCAGCATTGGCCTTACCATTAGAAGCAGGATTATAATTTTAATTATATTTTTATCATAAAGTTGACCTCCAGGTTGGTGTAGTAATTAAGGTTCTGGAATCTCACTGCCTTGGTTCATATCCTGGATTCCACAATAACTGGTCTTATGAACTTAATCTCTCTAAAACTCATATCATCTGTCAAATGCAGATAATATTGGTACCTATATGATGAGGTTCTTATGAGGATTTAGTGAAATAATCCTGGTAAAATCCTCAGCTCATGCCTGAAACAAAGTAAATACTCATTAAATGTCAACAATTATTCATATCTTTCTTTGTACATGTGTATATTATGTAATTAGGAACAAGGAATTTGTCACAGAATAGAATTTTGTAACCTCTCTTTTCCACTAAACATTCTGTGTTTTTTTTTTAATTTTATTTATTTATTTGACAGAGACAGAGAGGGATCCTTAGTAGGTGGGGAGGTGGGGAGCAGGCTCCCTGCTGAGCAGAGAGCCCAATTGGGGCTATATCCCAGGACCCCGAGATCATGACCTGAGCTGAAGGCAGAGGCTTAATCCACTGAGCCACCCAGGCGCCCCTATTCTGTGTCTTTTCTAAGTGTCTTTTTTATTATGTTTACTATTTGTATACTGCAATAGAATTTAAGTTCCATGAGAATAAGCAATCTTAATGTATTCAGTAATGTATCTCAAGATTCTACAAAAGTGCTTGACACAAAATTGTTGCATAACATATACTTTTGAATGTAAATGCTAACATAAACAAACAAAAAAAAAGACAAGAACAAACAGGCACCACCTAGACACAAGGGATTTAACATATCCAGTATACACATATGCTACCAAATCATCCCTCCTATCCCTGCAGAGAAAAAGACTATCTTGAGTCATTTATTCTTATAAAGCTATTTACAAGTTTACTACACATTATTGTATTCTTAAGCAATAATACTATACATTATTTCCCTATCTGAAAGCTTTATGATACTTGCTTTTTTAAATTTAAATTCATCAATCAACACATAGTGAATTATAGTCTCAGAGGCAGAGGTCAGTGACTCATCAGTCTTATCTAACACCAAGTGCTCACTACATCTTGTGCCCTCTTTAACACCCATCACCCAATCACCCCATCCCTCCACCCCTCTCCCCTTCAGCAACCCTTGGATTATTCCCTATGATTATAAGTCTGCTTGGGACATCTCTGGCGGTCTGGAGCTGTCCAGACAGCCACCGCTGTTGTGATTTTGGGTACAAGCAGGAGTTCCTGTGTCCCCAGGGACCACAACTGGGACCGTGCCCTGCCAGCGGTCAATGGGGAATTTCTGTGCTCTGCAACACCCGGAGGGTCACAGACTGAGGCTTCTCTCTGAGAGGGAGGTCTGGGTGTAGTTTGCTTTCCTCTAAACCTCTAAAAACCATCAAAAGCTGTCAAGGAGAGGGGGGAAAAAAATGAACAAACAAACATAAAAACCTCCAGAAAACAAAAGCCTGAAAAACCGGTTTCCTCAGAGCCCACCCGCTTGAAGGGGACGGGAGGACTTAACTCAGGAAACACTGCCTGAAAACCCACGTGGCAGGCCCTTCCCCCAGAAAGCCAACAGGAAAAAAAAAAAAAAAAAAAAAAGATGACAAGAGAGCAACCACCACTACTTCATAGATACAACTTTTATTTTTAATTCATTCCCACTACTCTGGTTCATTTTTTTTTTAATATAGATACATTTTTAACCTATTTATCATCACAGTGAGATGTACAATACATCAAATTCCATAGTAACCTTTTAACCTGAACTTTTTGATACATATATGTGTTTTTCTTTTGCTTTTCTATTTTTTAAATTTTTTAAAGTTTTATTTTAGCTTAGTTCATTTTTTAATTTTTATTTTTTAATATCCATATAGAGTTAAACTTCAAGGTAACCGCCTTTCCCCAATCAATGCTACCCCTATAGGTAAACCAATTTTTAGTCCCCCTTCATCTTAGGAAAGTTGAGTCCTTTAACAAAGATATCAAGATACATCCAGGAAGAATCAAAATAACCTTCCTTGCCCACACTGAGAATTTATAACCACTCTCCCAACTTTTTCTTCCACCAGTGTTTCTTTGTGTTTGTCCTGGTAGTATATAAATCTTATACTTGGGGTTCTCTTTGATGAGCTTCTTTTGTTTGTTTGTTTTGCTTATATATATATTTTTTCTCTTGTCCTTATCAGTCTTTTTGTTCGTCTGTTTTTGTTTGTATACTTCATAAATCTTACCTTGGGGCCCATTTGGGCTGAGCCTTCTCTTTTATCATTCTTTATTTTCTGTCTCTCTCTCTCTCTCTCTACCTCTCTTTTTCTCCTTTTTCTCTCTTTATTTTTTCTTTCATTTGGGTGGGGATTCTTGATTGCTCAGAAGCATTCCAGGGTGCACCGTGCCTGCACCACGGTCGATACATCCAGTTACATCCGTTCAGCCATCTCTCACCAAATGACTAGGAGAAGGAATGCCCAATAGAAGAAAAATTCAGAGGATGGGCCTTCTGCAACAGAGCTAAAGGCTACCGACATAGACAATATGTCAGAAAGGGAATTCAGGCCAACAATTATCCAGGCAATAGCTAGGTTGGAGAAAGCCAGGGATGGCCAAATGGAATTGATTAGGGCAGAACTGAAAGCCACAAGGGATGATGTTCACAATGTTAGGGCAAAACTGAAAGCCACCAGGGATGATGTTCACAATGCTCTCAATGAGTCCAATCTAATCTAAATTCTCTAAAAGCTAGGGTAACTGATACAGAACATAGAATTAGTGATCTGGAGGACAAACAGATAGAGAGAAAGGATCAGGAGGAAGCCTGGAACAAACAGCTTAGAAGCCACAAAAACAGAATTAAGGAAATAAATGATGCCATGAAACGTTCCAACATCAGAATTATTGGAATGCCTCAAGGGGAGGAGAAAGAAAGAAGTCTAGAAGATATAATGGAACCCGTTATCCAGGAAAATTTTCCCAATATCTTGAATGGAACCAGCGTTCATGTACTAGAGGCAGAATAGTCTCTCCCCAAGATTATAGATTCTCAAAAGTCCTTGAGACACCTGATAGTAAGAATGAAGAATTATAATTGTAGAGAGACTCTCTTGAAGGCAGCTAGAACAAAGAAGCTCCTTACATACAGAGGAAAGCCCAACAGAATAATGTCAAACCTGTCCACAGAAATGTGGCAAGCCAGAAAGGGCTGGCAAGATATATTCATGGCACTAAATGAGAAGAACATGCAGCCAAGAATACTTTACCCAGCAAGGCTGACATTCAAAATGGATGGTGAGATAAAGAGTTTCCAAGACCGGCAAGCCTTAAAAGTGTATGTGACCATCAAGCCGACACTGCAGAAAATATTAGGGGGGATTCTATAAAAGAGGAAAAATACTAAGAATATCATTGAACAGAAAAATAGAGACAATCTCAGAAAGAAAGACTTCAAAGGTAACACGATGTCAATAAAAATATATCTATCAATAATCACTCTCAATGTTGAATGGCGTAAATGCGCCCATAAAACAACACAAGGTTGCAGATTGGATAAAACGACAGGACCCATCCATATGTTGTCTACAGGGGACCCATTTCGAACCTAAGGATACACCCAGACTGAAAGTGAAGGGATGGAGAAGCATCTTTCATGCCAACGGTCCTCAAAAGAAGGCTGGGGTAGTGATTCTCATATCAGATAAATTAGATTTTAAACTAAAGACTGTAGTCAGAGATACAGAAGGATACTACATAATTCTTAAAGGGACTATCCACCAAGATGATCTCACAATGTAAATATCTATGCCCCCAATATGGGAGCAGCCAATTACATAAGAAAACTATTACTCAAGATAAAGAGTCATATTGATATGAATACATTGATAGTAGGAGATATTAACACACCTCTCTCAGTAATAGACAGATCATCCAAGCATAAAATCAATAAAGAAACAAGAGCATTGAATGACACATTGGACCAGATGGACCTCATAGATATATACAGAACATTCCACCCTAAAACAACAGAATACTCATTCTCCTCAAGTGCACATGGAACCTTCTCCAGAATAGACCACATACTGGGTCACAAATCAGGACTCAACCAATACCAAAAGACTGAGATTATTCCCTGCAAATTGTCAGATCACAATGCTTTGAAACTGGAGCTCAACCACAAGGAAAAGTTTAGAAGAAACTCAAACTCCTGGAACCTAAGACCACCTTGCTTAAGAATGCTTGGATCAACCAGGAGATCAAAGAAGAACTTAAACAATTCACGGAAACCAATGAGAATGAAGACACTTTGGTCCAAAACCTATGGGATACAGCAAAGGCGGTCCTAAGGGGAAAATACATAGCCATCCAAGCCTCCCTCAAAAAAATTGAAAAATCCAGAATACACCAGCTGTCTCTACACCTTAAAGAACTGGAGAATCAACAACAAATTAAACCAACTCCACACACAAGAAGGGAAATAATCAAGATTAGAGCAGAGATCAATGAGGTA
>PISX010033159.1:0-15384 GCA_004024625.1 Mellivora capensis | reverse complement strand
AAATAAATAAATAAATAAATAAAGTTTCAGAGGTCCAAGTGCATTACACATTATTCCAGAAAAGAAAGCTTAATAATTTTCTCCCTCAATCCATAATCTAAACCAAGCAAAAAAAGCTACAGATCAATTGGTTCTCTAACAGGTTTTAGAGGGAGGTAGAGCCAAAACCTAGGTTTTTAATACTTATTCAACATGTGATTAAAAGCAGAGTGTCAGGTAAATTACAGCTCCAAATATTCTCAAAGATTAGCTGAGTAAAATAATTATAAAATCAGATTCATAAAGATTAAGGAATTTCAACCTAACAATCATTTTCCAATATAATCTCAAATAAGCCCTTGTCTGTTAACATTCCAAATTTCTTCTATACATTAAGGGAAAAAAAGGGAGGGGGGAGGAAAAAACAAGAGAGAGAGAAGCAAAAGGCAAACAAGTTGTAGAGAGCAACTAAGTCAGTCTTAGCTGCTCCTATCTGTATAGAACATTACAATTTAGTTAATTCTCATAACCCAATAAGGAAATACAAATGAGTCTGAGAATTTGAGTAGAACACCTTTGGATAATCAGAATTAAAACTGCAAATTGCTGTGACTTTCAACTTTTCTTCCATAAAGAGTCCCTGGCAGTCTGTCTGCTGTACTCAAGAAAAGTATGCAAAGAATGAGGTGGTTTTTGATTCCTAACAATCATATCCTGAAGTTTTTTCCTACAATTTCAATTATACATAATACTGCTTCTTAATCTTAACTCAATATAAATTTATGTTAATTCCACAGAGACAGAAAGTAGAATGGTGCTTGCTAGGGACCAGGGGGAGGGGGAAAGGGGGCATAACTGCCTAATGGGTACAGAGTTTCCTTTGGGGGTGATCAAAGGGTTTTGGAATTAAGACAGTGGTGGCTGCACAACATTGTGACTATATTGCTACTGAACTGCTTACTTTAAAATTACTAGTTTTATGTTAAATGACCTGAACCTTAATTAAAAAGTTGTTTATGTCAAGAGAGAGATATATATAATGTATATAATATGCATAAAATACATATGTATATAATGCCCTCTTTAGAGTTCTTCTTCAAAAACATTGCTACCATGTTCAAATGCTATTTAGATCTTGGAGATTTTTAGATGCATTACAAGTTAAATTATTACCATATACTCACAGTAATAATCAGTGATGAGTACTAACGTTAGTGCTAAAATGCTTAACATCAAAATATTGCTGACATAAGACATATATTTGTTAATAATCTCAAAGAAAAACATAGATGAACCTTAAAATATTCACTCCTCTACCACAGGTCACAATTTCAGCCAGCTCAACTGTGCACGAAAGGTCAACTAAAATTTTTTACTAAAATTCTTTTCCCAGGGGTGCTTGGGTGGCTCAGTGGATTAAAGCCTCTGCCTTTAGCTCGAGTCATGGTCCCAGGGTCCTGGGATTGAGCCACGCATCGGGCTCTCTGCTGGGGCTCTCTGCTCGGCAGGGAGCCTGCTCCCTCCTCTTTCTGCCTACTTGTGAGCTCTGTCTGTCAAATAAATAAAATCTTAAAAAAAAAAAAAATTTCTTCTCCCAAACCTCAACCAATTAGGAAAACACTGTGAACTAATAAGAAGTGCCTAATATTACATAGAGGGTAAACAAGAATATTATATAAGAAGTGAACAGGCACAAGTCTGACCAATAACAGCTATAAATAAATATGCTAAAGTTAAATGTCCTGGGGATATAAGGCAACATTATTTAGGATTAGTAAACTGTTCACTTAAAAATACACAGAATCTTGGGGCGCCTGAGTGGCTCAGTGGGTTAAAGCCTCTGCCTTCGGCTCAGGTCACGATCCCAGTGTCCTGGGATCAAGCCCCACATCGGGCTCTCTGCTCAGCGGGGAGCCCGCTTCCCGCCCCCCCCAACTGCCTCTCTACCTACTTGTGATCTCTATCTGTCAAATAAATAAATAAGATCTTAATAAATAAATAAATAAAATCTTTTTTAAAAATACACAGAATCTTAAGATACTTTGGAATAAGAAAAATTCCTTTGTATTACACCAGAAAAAAATCATTCTTAGGGCGTAACAACCTCCAAGGCTAGTCCAAATCCAGCCTAGATTCCAGGATTAAACAAGAGAACAAGGTCTTCAAAAACGTCTTACAAAAACAGGATGATTTTGAAATCTACTGTGACTGTTCTGATGCAGGCCAATGTGAGAATTTAAATACATTTGAATCTAACCCCAAAGAATATCTGAACTCTTGAGCGTTGACAGGGCCAAAGCTAAAGCAGGTCAGTATACCCTGCCAAAGAACATCTTGCTCCGAGGTATCCACCAAACAAGGATCATTTATCAGTGTATTCTTCACTGTGTTGAGTGCCAACCACTCTCAAGATATATCCAAGGGTAGACTGTCTAGCCTCCTACAGAATTCCATTTCGAACCCCAAGATCTAGAGACAAAAAAATTGGTACAGAATTCTAAATGGTTTATGGCCTTAAAAAATTATAAATGGAGAATTTCAAATGTTAGCTGACCCAACTTGAGCATCCCTGAATGTTACTAAAGCATTTTTAAATTTCCATGAAGTATTTCACAGGCACAATTTAGCAACTGTTTACATAGCAAATTAAAGCCATGAAACCATTATAGTAATACAACAAATCTGTCCTATATAAATGGTATGAGTTTCTAGATCAACCACATTTAAATTTACTAAAAGCAATAATAAGTGTTTCATTTGTAATTCACATGAATAAATACTTTATCAAACTTAGAAGTATTTGGCAGTGTATAAATGATGTTAATAGAAAGATATTAGGGCTAAAGGCAAGTACAGCATTACAAAGCACAGCTGCTGTTCAAAACAAGGAAATCCGTCAACATAGGAAAGGCTTCAAAGTTAAACCTTGAGACACATGGTGGCAGTAGTAAAGCATCTAATTTGTCCACCAGACCTGGGTTTGAGTAAGCTCTTTTACCTATCAATTATGTGGCCTTTTTGCTAGTTACATAGCTTCTCCTAGCCTCAGAGTCTTCATATATAAAGTGAGAACAATACCACCAATATTATAGCCTAAATAGAATTAAATGTGAATGTTTTTACTCATTCAACAAAGATGCTTTGAAAACCTGTAAATTTTTTAAGTAGAAAAAACTCAAATTCTTCAAATTAATCATATATATTAACTTTTAATATTACCAAGAAAATGTAAATCTAGTTCTTAAGCTATGGTTCCAAAACCTTACAAGGAAATTCTTAAATATTACTTGAGAAACTGAAATTATCAGAATAAACATTGATAAAATATGACAATGCAGGGATATCTTAAAAATGAGTTTTGACACCTATTAAAACCAGAAGTCTCTAAAAGGTTTTCCAACATTAAACAGAAATAGGGACCCAGACCCAAACCATGAATTGTTAACACCCAATTTCAAATACAAAACCTAAACATCTAAAAATCTTTTGTTTGGGGACACCTGGGTGGCTCAGTTGGTTACCTGTCTGCCTTTGGCTCTGGTCACGATCCCAGGGTCCTAAGATCAGGACCCCACCTCAGACTCCCTGCTCAGCCAGGAGTCTGCGTCTCTCTCTGCCTGCCTGCCCCCACAATGCTCGTGTGTGGCTCCCGATCTCTCTCTCTCTCTCTGCCAAATAAAATGCTTAAAAAAAATCTTTAGGAAAATTTTATTAAGTATGAGGCAATTAGCCCTTCACACAACAAGAGGAGATTTTTTTTTTTCATAACAAAGCAAACTAACCACTTAAAATTCTCAAACTTGTACATTCTAATAGGTTTAGGGTCACACATAAATATAAGCATCATTACACCTAGACTTTACCTGCACTTTGTGCTGACCCAAGAAAATTAAGCGTTAAAAAAATTATGGGTTTCAGGGGCACCTGGGTGGCTCAGTGGGCTAAAGCCTCTGCCTTCGGCTCAGGTCATGATCCCAGGATCCTGGGATCGAGCATCGCATCCGGCTCTCTGCTCAGCAGGGAGCCTGCCTCCTCCTCTCTCTCTGCCTGTCTCTCTGCCTACTTGTGATCTCTGTCTGTCAAATAAATAAATAAAATCTTAAAAAAAAATTATGGGTTTCAGCACTTCAAAAAAAAAGTGTCCTTTCTGAAACTTACTCCTGAAAATTCACATAAGGTGAAGCCATGTCAAAGTCGTTCTTTCCCCATCACTTTAAAGTCAAAACATCTACATTATTTATGCTAGGCATAAAATGAAAGTTATTTATATTTTCCACTTTACTTCAACCCTAAACAACAATAAGATACTTCAACCTCCATGTTTGCTCAATTGCTAATGTATTTACTGTTAATTCTCCTGAAAGAATTAAGGACTAGCTCCACTCATTAAATTTCACATAACCTAAAAGTGCTTCTAATTACAACACAGACAATTCTAAGTAGAAATTTACCATAAAAATGGATGAAAGATATTAACTGGCATCTTCTCTGCACAGGTCAATCTTCCTTTTAAGAACACAAACTAGGTGGACCTCGCAACTGAACATTAAATAGTAGAAAGCAATCTTCCTGGATGCATCCAAACAATTTTAATATAAATTTCTGCACACCTGGGTAGAAATTGGAATAGAAATAACTTGAATCACCCCACCTCAACCCCCCACCTGGAAATGCACGAGGTAGATGTCTCAAAAAATTAAATTTAGGAGTAGTCGCAGTTAACTGTTGAAGTTACAGGCACCACTGCCGCAGGGCAAATGCAATAAAGCGCTGCCCCTCCAAAAGCCTAAACCCTCAAAAGAGAACAGTTGTTTCTAGTTTTTGAAAGGAAAGAAAAAAGTTTTGAAATCTTATTAAAATCTGCTTTAGAAATCACATATCAAACTCAAAGGAAAGGTTAAGTCTTAGAACAAATTACTGAAAGGCAAAAATTACAACAGGAGACAAGACACAAGAAGTTCTAGCCTGGAGAAGAACCACTTCTCTCCTGAAGAAATACTTCGTTAGGTCCATTCTGGGCTAATGATGTTGTTTCTTATGCGGCACATTAATAATTCAAAACGGTTCGTTTGAAGAAAAGTTCTATTCAAACATTACCATTTGTCTTCGCGTTGCGGGTTAGTGGCTTTGTTTCCAGTTTCATGGACTATTCTGGGATGTCAAGAGTTATATTATTACTGCTCCAAAAGAGCCCTTGTTTCACTCTCACCCGGGACGTGGGCATAACTGATGTTTAGAGGGAACTGATGCCAAGAGATGTTTTAAGAAAAACATCCCTTGGCCCTCCATCCCTCCCCAGCCCTTATCGATAATCGCGTTTTACCTCGCATGTTTCTTGCCGTTGCACGTAAAATTTTTTAAAAAGACACCCGCAATACACGATTCCCCTATCGCCATCAGGAAGAAAGAAGACCATCTGGACCGATCTCCAGGACCTTCACGGAAACAGACACCGTGAAACCCACAGGGCGGAGGAAGGGGAGCGCTTAAGGGGTCAGGGAAGGGAGCAGCCCCGAGTGCAGGGACGCGGAGGCGGTGCCAGTTTACAGACGCCTTCACCTCCCCACCCCCAGATGGGGGGGGGGGGGTCCAAAAAGCATTTCCTGCGCGCACTCTCTAGCCGCCGAGGCCCTCGGAGTAACCGCCCAGCGGGGCGGCCTTTTGGCCCCCTCCCTCCGGCCGAAGTCTCCCGCGCCCTCCGCTCGGCCCGGGCGGCGTCCGCACCTCCCCACGGCCTACCCACCCGGCAAGGCCCTCGCAGCCGCGCTCGGAGGCCGGAGGCCTAAGGACGCAGGGCGCTGACAAACCCCGCCGCCGCCCGCTGGGCCGAGGCCGGGGGGTGGGGGGGGGGCCGAGGCCGGGGGGTGGGGGGGACGGCGGCCGCTACCGCCGAGGGGCGGAGGGCGGGCGAGGACGGCCTCTCTCCCGCCGCCGCTGCCTATTGTTCCCGACCGAGGCCGGGCGCCGCCGCCGCCCGCCGCCCGCCACTCGCTCACCGCGCTGGTCCGAGCAGCAGCTCCTCTCAGCTCCGAGTCCCCGCGGCCGTCGCCACTGCCGCGGCAGCCGTCGCTGCCGCCGCCGCCACCGTCGACTCTGACTCTGTCCCAGGCCGCCGGGCCACGGCCGCCGTCGCCACCGCCAGCGCCGCCTCCAGCCTCCCACCTGCTGCTGCTGAGGCTGCTCCTGCAGCAGGGGCCATCTTGTTGGTCGGCCTCCTCTTCCTCCTCCTCCTCCTCCTCCGCCCCGTCGCTCGTTGTCCTCGTCCCCTTCCTCTTCCTCGGGCTCCGGCCCGCCCCGGAGACTGGGGCGGGGACGAGGGCGAGGCCCCTCCTTCGGGGGGCGGGGCGCGCGGAGAGGAGGGGCGGAGGGAGGGAGGGAAGGAAAGGAGCGGATGGGAGGGGCGGGGCGGGCGCGGGAGGAAAGCTCTGAGTCACCGGCAGCCAACGCCCGGGAGGGAGGCCCGCGACGCTCCCCGCCAACCCCCCGGGCGCACCCACACCCGGAGCCGCCGAACTGGTCCAGCGGTCCGCCGGGCCTCCCCCACCAGCGCCTCTGCGCCCAGCGGCGAGCGGCCAGACAGACAGCGAGGGAGGATTGGGAAGTTTCTGACGTTTCCATCGAACCCCGACTCGCTCGTCCCTAGGCTCTCAGCTCCCGTTCCTCTACTCCGGTTCCTTTTCACATTCCCCCTTCCTTCTCCCCTTCCCCCAAACAATTTGTTCTTATCTCCTGTTGTCCGCGTTCTGGGTCGCACCAGCTTGGCCCTGGACACCGCTCTCACCGACTCCCAAAGAGTTCAGCTTCCCCGCGCGGCGAGACCGCCCGAGGGCCTGGACACTCACTGCCCCCAAACGTCTCCTCAGGCCCAAGTGAACGCTGAGAGCTGTCTGGGCCGGGGGGACGGGAAGATTCGGCCCGTGGAAGAGTCCCTGGATCTCAAAGCTAACCTTGCATGACCAAGTTTCTTCTCCCTTATGGAAAAGAAGCCATTTTGATTTGGGGAAGCGGGAGACCCCTTCCGGACAAGCGCGCTTCACCAAACCCGTGCTTTGAAGGGAGAGAAACGGAATTCTTTTCGTATCACACAGTCCTAATTTCAAGATAAGCCGTCCAGAGTAGAGGTGGTCCTCCCATAAACACCCAGTTAGTACTCCTGCATTTATTCCCTTTTTTTGCTTCAGGTCTTGGCCAAGAGAGCAGAGATACGCTTTCCTGTCCTTTCTTCACTGCAGACATCACCAATACCAAGAACAGTACTATATTTAGAGAAGCTACTGCCTTTAAGACAATAAATTCGATCGTTATAACAGTGTTTTATAATATTTGTAAAATACAGATCACACACCTTCCTAAACTCTGGGCGGCGGTCTTTTTAGTCGCGGTCACCCTCCTGCCACTCAGATTTCAGCTTCTTTTGAGAAGACCAATTGGTGCCCTCCTGTTGATTGGATTACTCCCTTTGAAGTGGGCCGAATCTGTAACCTTCCCTTCAACCTACTGAGTAGTAACCGCAATCCTACAACTAACTTCTAGCTATCACAGAGGGATTAGGTTAGTGTACGCTAATCTAAAGGATATCTATCTCTAGGATAGCCTTTTCTTCCTCAGTGAGCCAGACCTCATTCCCCTGCTAGGAAAAACATTAATCTGTTCCTCCTGTTTTCCCTCCTCCTCCCTTCTTATCCCTCCTAGGGAACCTTCCACAACAGAAGGTTTTAGCGGCTGTTGCTAGGCAAACATGCCAACTTCCCTGTTTAGGTGAAGCAAATAACCCAACTTCCATTACAAGCAACCTAGATAATATAATTTCTTTAAACTATGAATAGCTGTACCTCAGTGGTAAATCCCTTTCAAGGTTATCTTATAAAATAGGATGCTAAAGTTAAATTTATTTTTATTTCATCAATATTTCAGTTAAATGCAGGTTTAAAGCCAAGGGGCTTCCCCAAATTCACTTTAATAATATAATTAAACAGAAACATTTGGCAGAAAAAGGAGAAAGCAGCTTTGAAAATTACTTCGGTGTTTACAATAAAAGCTAATCTATGAGAAACATTTATATGCTTTGAACTCCCCACTTAGGGTAAATGTATAAATTACAGAGAATAATTTGTTCCTTGAGACTGTGCCTATTTAGAAGAAAGGTAATATGGTTATTTGGCAAGAAAAAAAATAGAGATTCTGGATTTTATTCCCAAATTAATAACATGGTAAGAATTTTAGCTAGTGAGCTAAGACCTTTTTTTTTTAAACCCCCTGATTTTGCTGTTTAAGATTTTTGCTTTTCAGGGTGTTGAGAGGTAATATAAATAAGATTTAAAACGTTATGTTGAGGGACGCCTGGGTGGCTCAGTGGGTTAAAGCCTCTGCCTTCGGCTCAGGTCATGATCACAGAGTCCTGGGATAGAGCCCTGCATCGGGCTCTCTGCTCAGCCGGGAGCCTGCTTCCCTTCCCCTTCTCTCTGCCTGCCTCTCTGCCTACTTGTGATCTCTGTCAAATAAATAAATAAAACCTTTAAAAATTTTTAAAAAATAAAAAGTTATGTTGAAATTGATGAATACACACATATGTATATGTCTTTAAAAGTTTCAAACACTTAAAATTGTTTAATTTTAATTGTTTTAATCCAGCTATTTGTATTAATCCAGTTAAATAGTGTTTGAGAACTTTCTTGAGCTAAGACAATACATCAAGAGTGTATTACTAAAAAAAAAAAAGAGTACTACTAAAGACAAACAAGTTATATATTTTATAGTCATTTGTGCTTAGAAATCACTACTGTGTAGCTTTAACACAACTTAAGCAATTTAGTTTTATTTTGTATTTTATTATACAATTCTGGTTTAGAATGCCTAGAAATTTAGATGCTGCCCTGGCCTCCATCCTTGGTATACTATGAAAATTAAATGAGTCATCTCATGTAAAGGACTTCAAACAGTTCACTGCACATAGTAAATACTCAAATGATTTTTAAAAATTCCTTTTATGTTTATGTCATTATAGTCTCTAGTTTTTCACCAATCAAATGAGGCTAACAAGTCATCAAATACATTTTTGCTCTTAGCATGAACTGTAAACAAAATTAATGCTAATTTTTAATTTTTATTTTTTAAGATTTTATTTATTTCTTTGATAGAGAGAGAGTACGCATGCACAAGCAGGAGGGAGAGGGAGAAACAGACTCCCCGCTGAACAGGGAGCCTAAAGAAGAACTTGATCCTAAGACCCTGGGATCATGACCCGAGCTAAAGACAGGCACTTAACTGACTGAGCCACCCAGGCACCTCAATGCTAGTTTTTAGATCACAAATCAGTTAAAATAATGCCTTATGAATTTTTTCAATGTATTTTCTGATATGCCTGTCCTCTATTGTTCTTCCTTTGATTTTGTCTTTTTTTTTTTTGAGACAAATTATTCAGCGTGATTAAGCTAGCACATGCTTAAATAAAACTCTGGAATGTGTTATTGTCAACCTAAGGCTTTGTTTATTTTAAAACTAGAAAAGATTTTTAGATACCAACCAACTTATAGGAAAGAGAGACTAAGAACGTTTGGATAGATCAAATATCTACCCAATGCCTTCTTTATAGATAAATATTATAGTACTGAGGAGAGGGTTAGAGAGCGAGAAGGGCTATTCCATCCTACAAAGATGAATAAGTCATGTGTTCCTGCCTTAAAGGATTTCGAAAATCTAGTAAGAGCAATATAATAAAATACACGTATAAGCACCTAGAGTATAAAATAAACTGGGTCATTATTACATAGAAAGTATAAAGTTCTATGAAAGTTAAAGGAAATAATTAGTAGGAATCATTACTCTAATGTCACAGAAACTACCTTTTGACAGGTAAAAATAACTATATATGATATTAGATGTGTACCCAGAGCCATAGAACTATAATAGCTATCAGTTCAGGGCAGAATGTGGATGAAGGATAAGGAATAGGAAACACAAGTGTGTGTGAATGGAGCTTAGATTAACTAAAAAACCTGGTTAATGTACTGCTAGAAGTTGAGACCTCTCCAATGTAAATGATTTATGTAGGGAGAGGGAATGACCTCCTCAAACACAGACACATGCACAAAATTACACTAGAGCTGAGTCACCTGGACTTTCTGGAGTGCTTTAGATAAAGTAAAGATGAGAGTCCAAGTGAGTCTTCTTCATTCTCCCTACCCCAACCCTCCCTCATACATAGATTCTCCATAACCTCCCCTTTCCCCCAGTCGACAATCCTATCACCACTGTTCATTAAGATAAATCTCTTAGAAAATAAATGAAGAGGAAGACATTCCAAGCAATTACACTAAGGAAATAGGAAGAAACCAATAGTTTCTGACCTACCCTTCACCTTTAGAGATCAGTCCCAAAGCAGGCCCAAGTCAGCATCTGCAAACTAGACCCAAGGGGTTGCCTTAGATTTAGGCTAACAATCCAAAGTAATCATGGCAGATGTAGCCCAAGCCAGTTCTGGGGTTTGTGGAGATCAGTTCTTGTAGGCTTGATCCAAAAAGAGTTAAATAAACTGATGTTTCTGAGTCCCTCCTGAAATGGCTTCTGAACCTGTCAGCAAGCCCTCTTGCTTAACTGTAGATAGATCCAAACAGTTAAAACCAGAAGCCAACCAGACAGCTTAACTCATGCTCTAACTAAAACCCCTTATGGTTATTTCTTATCACACTTTCTGGAGGCATTGATGAAGGCATTTTATTTTTTTATTTTTTTTAAGATTTTATTTATTTATTTGATAGAGATTACAAATAGTCAGAGATGCAGGCAGAGAGAGAGGAGGAAGCAGGTTCCCTACTGAGCAGAGAGCCTGATGTGGGGCTCGATCCCAGGACCCTGAGACCATGACCTGAGCCAAAGGCAGAGGTTTTCACCCACTGAGCCACCCAGGCGCCCCTGATGAAGGCATTCTACAAGGACCCAGAACATCTCACCCATCCAACCAGAAAAGCCATGATGGCAATGGGAATGCCTAGAAGACCACGCCCCACATATGCCCTTATACCCCCTTCCCTGCCTATGATCCATGGGCTGAACACACACTGAACCCCACCTGTGATCACATGCTCTCTGCCTGCTTTCTTGCACCCACTCCTCTGAACCTCTCTCTGTCAAACTCCAGATGTCCATCTTGCTGGAGGAGAGGTCAGTTGTCAAGACTTAAGCCATATCCCCAGGCTGCCCACACTCATATAAAAATATCTCTTCCTCTTTTCGAGACTCTCATATCTTGACTTACTGGCTTCTCTTGAGACAAGTTTATTGGAGTTTGTTCAGCAACATTGTTGGCAAATCCAGCCAGGACCTGTGCTTTCAATTTATCTCCCCTTGGGATTTTCCAGGATGGAGCAGTTGGGACCTGAAGTGCGCCAGGGCTCACCAGTTTGTTTCCCAAGTTAGTGGCTGTGATAGATCTTTAGAAAACAAACTGGTCTTCATGAAGGCCTTCATGAAAGACTTCACCCCAACACTGAGCATCTCTGAACTTCAGCTGACCTTTAGTGACTTATTCTGGGGTGAAAGTAGACAGAACCCCTCTATGAAAGAAACATCAGACTACTTTCCGGCAAGAGGTAGTTTAAACAAGGTCAAGAGAAAGCAGCTTCACTTTTCACTTAGTGAAATTTACTGAAGTTTTGTTGGATTTCATTATCATTCTAGCTTCTTAGGGCTGCTGTAATAAATACCACAGACTTGTGGCTTAAACAACAGAAATTTTCTCATAATCCCAGAAGCTGGATGTCCAAGATCAAGGTATTGGTCTCTTTCAAGGACTCTCTCCTTGGCTTACAGCTGGCCATCTTCTCTCTCTATCACATTGTGTTCATTCTGTGTCTGTTTGTATCCCAATCTCTTCTTATAAGGATACAAGGCATATTGGATTAAGGCTTATCCATATGATCTCATTTTACTTTAATTACCTCTTTATGGGCCCTGTCTCCAAATACAGCCACATTCTAAGGTACTAGGGATTAGAACTGTAACATGAATTTAGGGGTAAGGGACACAAATCAGTCCATAACAATTATAAATGCCCACTTTAAAAATGTAATAATTATTAATAAGAGTCACCCTTATGAATGCACAATTTCAAATTTATTCAGTAAACCTGAAGGTTTTCTTTTTTTTAAGATTTTTAAAATTATGTATTTGATAGGGAGACGGTGAGAGAGGGAATACAAGCAGGGGGAGTGGGAGAGGGAGAAGCAGGCTTCTGGCTGAACAGGGAGCTGGATGTGGGGCTGGATCCCAGGACTCTGAGATCATGACCTGACCCAAAGGCAGGTGCTTAATGACTAAGCCACCCAAGCGCTCCATTCCTTTTTTTTTTTTTTTTTAAGATTTTATTTATTTATTTGAGAGAGGGGGAGAGAGAGAGAGAAAGAGAAACAGACTCCCTGCTGAGCAGGAAGCACATTGCAGGGCTTGATCCCAAGACTCTGGGATCACAACCTGAGCCAAAAGCAGATGCTTAACCAACTGAGCCATTCAGGTGCCCTGAGTCTGAAGCTTTTCTAATTACTCTTTAAATAAAATATCAGTGCTCTTTCAGTATAAGTTAGCAACAACAAATAGGATACTGAAATTTTAAAAAGCTGATTACCAAAATTATCTGAGCCATATCACAATGAGAGTTATTGGAAAACAGATAGAACTTGAATTCTAGTCTATTCAGATAGAACTTGAATAGACTCAAGAATAACATGAAAGGATTTATAGAGCTCATGATTTGACCCTCATTTAGAATTCTGTCTAAATAAGCAACTATAGATATATTGAGGTCAAACACATTTTGTAACCAAATGATATCCTCTAGCACAAATATATGTTCAATATATCTTGGCATGTCATGACTAGCCAGTTAAAAGAAGTTGGACATTCATGTGTAAATCATTCTGGAAACCAGAACTCAAAAGGTATGCTTTAAGCAAGATGGGGAGGAACTTTCTTTTGCCTCCTGCCTTACTTTCTAGGATCTGGACTCGGGGGAAGTCTTTAGAGTTCTTTATGATGTTCCAAGAGATTAGGGATTAAAGATGAGCTTGGGTTGGGACACCTGGCTGGCTTAGTAGGTGGATTCTCTCCTGTTCCCCCTGTGCTTGCGCGCGCGCTCTCTTTCTCTCTCTCTCTCTCAAATAAATAAATAAAATCTTAAAAAAATAAAAATTAAAAATAAAATAAAATCTTTAAAAATGAATACATACTGACACACATATATACCTATGCACCTAAATATGAGCTCTGCCACTCAGGGCAGATCATGAACCAGATTGGAAGCTTTCCCTATGGTGGATACTTCATTGAAGATGAATATTCAGTCTGTGTTGCATTAGGCCCATGATTCTCAGTTTAGTCGTGAACTTTTAAAAACTTTATATCTCCAGCTCTAACCCTAGAGATTTTGATTTGAGGTCTTATTGTGGGGCCAGGGAGCTTTTATTCTTTTGAATTTGACAGGTGATCCTATCCTATTGTCTGAGGTAAGGACCACTGATGTGTCAGGGGTCGGGTCAGCAAGCTTTTTTGGTAAATAGCCAGATGGTGAATATTTTTGGCTTTGCAGGCCATACAGTCTCTGCCACAATTACTCAGCTCTGTCACTGTAGCAGGAAAGCAGCCCCAGACAAAATGTAAATAAATGAGCATGCCTGTCTTCCAATAAAACTTTAGGTACAAAAACAGACAAAAAGAGGTGGTGGGCTGGATTTGGACCCCAGACTGTTGTTTTCCAACCCTGTCTTATATGAAGAGAGGTTTTACTTGCCAAAGTCAGGGAAAGTATTTTTCTTATGTTCAACAGCAGCATTAAAAGCCTTACATGCAATGACCAATGTTTGGTGTTACACACGATTAACTAAACGGACAGAATTCCTGCCTTTCAAGGAATTATTTTATAAAACAACAACAGCACAGACATACTGTTTATAAGTAATCCCATATGACTAATTGTCATATAAATCGATGACTATACGAGACTAAACGTGAAACTAAGTTCAGAGGTGGGCAGATTTTCCTAACACTCTCGATTTATGAATATCAGATTAAGTAAAAGGAACATTCAGTAACCAATGTAAGGAGGAGAGCAATACCCCAAACTAGCCCCCCTCTGAGCAGGAGGCGATCAGAGAGCATATTTTAAGAGGAGTCCTGTAGGGTACCTACCTGGCTGGCTCAGTCAGTGGAGCGTGTGATCTTGTTCTTGGGGTCATGAGTTTGAGCCCCACGTTGGGTAGAGAGATTACTTGGGAGAAAAAGAAAAAAGAAGGGTCTTTTAAATATGACTTCATGGCTCTCTGCATGGCCAAATTTGCCCTCTCTCAATTGTAACTTCTTCATCAAACACATTACCAGGGCGCCTAGGTGGCTCAGTCTGTTGGGTATCTGCCTTTGGCTCAGTTCATAATCCCAAGGTCATTGGATCAAGTGCTGCATCAGGCTCCTTGCTCAGCCAAGAGCCTGGTTCACCCTCTCCCTCTGCTGCTCACTCCCCCTGCTTATGGTTTCTCACTCAGATCTTAAACACACACACACACACACACACACACACACACACACACATTATTGTCAGATTTATTCTCTGAGGTAAGTAGGGTTATTATGGTTGCAGTTTAATGAAACATGACTATTTCCTTTATATAACCTGGAACAAAGAAAAATGTTTCCCTTTCTCAATAGGAATGGTAAGTTAGAAAAAAAAAATCAGTGGATCAATTTGTGTGTTGGTGTGTTTAACACAAGTGATTGGTAATTTAGTGACCTACTGCCTACATTTGTAGAAATGGTAGAATAATAGTTGTTGGTTAGGGCAAATTTCTCCTACATCTCCTTGTATTTCCAAAAGATGGACGTACATAATGAGTTACTTAGAATTTTATGGCTTTCCAGTATCTTACCTCCCTTCCTTACACTGCTTGGGAATTTTCCATTTGGGAATTTTTGTGGGTGGCAGGATCTCTTCTCCTACTACAGGGGCCAGAAAGTCCAGATACTTGCCTTCTACCCTTCCACATGGTCCCTCCCACCCCACCCCCACATTCATCCTAGGAGAAGGGAAAGTGACCCAAGCTTGGTAGACTGGATGCTCTTACTTGGGACTTTGAATCAGGACTGAGTTACACAGACTAAGCAGAATTCATCCCCCTCGTGCCTATGACACCTAGAGTCTGATGACACAACGGCAGCAATCTCTGGGGTGATATCCAGCATTTATTTGCAATGGCAGAGATGCCCTAACCAGGCAATTTCAGGGCTGACACTAGATGTGGTTCTGGCTATCTAGCTTCACTCAACTCCCTTCCTTACTGTCAAAACCATGAACCATTCAACATTCCTCTAGAAAATTCCTTTTCTGCTTACATTAGCCACTGAGATGGTTTAACATATAAAGGA
>PISX010033158.1:0-15393 GCA_004024625.1 Mellivora capensis | reverse complement strand
GCAAAACATTAAAAAAAAAAGTGTTATTGCAAATCTGGGTCAGTTTTGACCCTGACAACTTTGTGCACTCTAGAATTGTGAAGTTCTCCAGAACTATGAGAAATTCCATGGTGTTTGGGCTCCTTTCATAAGAAGAGCAGCAAAACCAGAAAAATGCAGGTTTTCAGACTTTCCAGGTTTCGGTTCATCCCAGACCCACATCCAGTACTGATGAAAATAGCAAGGCAGTCTAACCTGAAACTTCAGCATCAAGGGCAATTTGTTAGCCTTAGGGGTAGGCCTGAGTTCTGACTCAGAGGACAAGCTACAGGGTACCTGAAATAAGACTGCTTGAATTGTTTTAGAATCTTTTTATAATGTCCCAAAATGGCTCTAGGAAAAGATATGTTAGATAAATAATATGATAAATCAGAATGTTAAATAAAATCCAATATTATTTCTTGGTTTTGGTCTGGTGAAATGTTACCTATTTATTATACATATGAACTGATGTAGATTCGCTTTTAGGTATTAAAACAGAGTTGCTTAGAGTAGTTGGCCTAAGATGGAATTAAGTTGAAAAATCAATAAAATAAAATGAATTTTCTGAGAGTATATCTGTATTCACCATGAAGAGAAGAGAGCAGAGGCACAGAGATAGTAGGGTATCAGTCACACTCAGTCACAGTCTATGTGACATATCAGTCTATGTGACATACATCACAGGTGAGTGGGAGTGAAGGCAATGAGGTATGTTGGATCCTTGTTATTTTTTATGCTTCCATTGACAATAATAATACTAGCAAAAAATAAGGAAGCAGACCTGCCAGGGATGAGCTGATAGTTGGTCTGGCTCTTGAAACTACACCATGGTGTTCTGTTGTCAAACAAGTGATTTCATATATCACATTGGACAAACATCATGTGACTGTCATAGAGTAAGGGGAAAAAAAAGAATGCTTTATGGTCAAATCTGAGCTCAGATAAATATGAAAGATGTGCAAGCCAGAAAACCCCCTAAATAGCCTCTTCCAGCTAGTATGAGTACCTGTTACAACTTTACCAAGTACAGCTTTAATTTTGCCCAGTGCCTCCTACCTCCTAGATAAAAATTATATAAATACTTTATTATAGAAATGCCCCTATAAACAGCCTCCAATCTAGAGCAAAATCATGAATCCTTGAATTCAAAATCATGAATCTTCCCCAATTATCTAATTTCAAGTCCAAATCCTACCACAAAACCTCCCAAACATCCTCTTATTGAGATGGCCCGTGGTCCCTCATGATGTGACT
Organism: Mellivora capensis; assembly: GCA_004024625.1. NCBI lineage: Eukaryota > Metazoa > Chordata > Mammalia > Carnivora > Mustelidae > Mellivora > Mellivora capensis. The sequence goes on along the minus strand of PISX010033158.1, from coordinate 14,118 downwards.
CCCCTTTATTTCAAATATTACCAATGAACAGACTCTGTTTAGCTGCAGGTGTGTTCCTCAAGATCTTTGGCTGATGAACATTGGCAATAGTGACATCCTTCTGAAGAGATTAGGGGTTGTTCCTGTCATGTCTTACCTTTATAAACACTACAAACAGCTGTTATTCATCAAGAACCTACCAAATTGTAATGAATTTGGATAAATACTTAAGAATGGTCAGTAATATCACATAAGTTTTTTATACATTATACCATATTTATCCTACACTTTATGAAGTAGTTTACATTTTATAGATGAAAATATATTAACTAATTTCACCCGACTTAGCAACTTTATGAGGATGACATTAATTTATCTTTTAGAAAAAGCAATGGGGCACAAAGAGTTCAAGAAAATTACATAAGGTCACTTATCTAATGCATGACTGAGTTAAGATTAAAAATCAGGAATTGGACCCCAGACCCCATATAGCTCACTACTGTTCTTTACTTCAATTCTTATATTATTTCATTGAGGGACTGGAGAAGGTAAGTAGTAGGGTCAATGGCATGACTGAACTTTCATTCTATGGAACTTCAAAACACATATGTTTACTCATTATTTAAATGCACTTCTCTTTTACTATTAACTATAGAGAACAAACTGAGTGTTGCTGGAGGTGAAGTGGGTAGGGGATGGGTTAAATGAGTGATGGGTGTAAAGGATGACAGTTATTGTGATGAGCACTGGGTGTGATGTGTAAGGAATGGATCTGAATTCTACTCCTGAAACCAACATTACACCTTATGTTAACTAACTAGAATTTAAATAAAAACTTGAAACAACAAAAAAAAAGTCCTCTTTTTCTTTTCCTTCAAATTCATTTGTTTTGTTTCTTAAATTCCACATATGAATGAAATCATTTGGTATTTGTCTCTGTCCTGCTGACTTATTTCACTTAGCATCATACTCTCTAGCTCCATCCACATTGTTGCAAATGGCAAGATTTTGTTCTTTTTTGTGGGTGAATAATACTCCATTATATACGCCACCTGTTCTTTATCCATTCGTCAGTTGATGAACACTTGGGCTCCTTCTATAACTTAGCTATTGCCGATAATGCTGCTGTCAACGCTGGAGTACATGCATCCCTTCAAATCAGTATTTTAATATCCTTTGGGTAAATACCTAGTAAAGCAACTGCTGGATCATAGTATAGTTCTATTTTTAACTTTTTGAGGAACCTCAATACTGTTTTCCAGAGTGTTTGTACTATTTGCATTCCCAGGAACCTCAATACTGTTTTCCAGAATGGCTGCATTCCCACCAACATTGTAAGAGTTTCCCCTTTCTCTACATCCCAGTTAATGCCTTTTTTTCTTGTATTGTTAATTTTAGCCAATATGACAAGTGTGAGGTGATATATCATTATAGTTTTGATTTATGTTTCCCTAATGAGTGATGTGATGTTGAGTATCTTTTCATGTGTCTGTTAGCCTTCTGGATGTCCTCTTTGGGAAAAAAAAATGTCTCTTTATGTCTTCTGCTCATTTCTTAACTGGATTATTTGTTTTTGGAAGTTGAGTTTTCTAATTCTTTATATATTTTGGATACTAACCCTGATTACTTGCAAATATCATCTCCCATTCTGTAGGTTGTCTTTTAGCTTTGTTTATTATTTCCTCCACTGGGCAGAAGTTTTTTATTTTGATGATGTTTCAATAGTTTGTTTTTGCTTTTCTTTCTGCCCCGGGAGCCATATCTAGTAAGAAGTTGCTACAGCCAATGTCAAAGAGGTTGCTGCATGTGTTCTCCTCTAGGATTTTAATAGTTTCCTATCTCACAATAAATGTCCTTCTCTACTTTTATTCAACTTTACCTCATGACCTACTTACTTCTAACTATTGTAATTTTTGAATTATGCAACTAAAGGTTGAAGGAGCAGGAAATGGGAAAGTTAGTGTCAGATATCACATTACTACTTGACACCATCACAGAGTTCATCATGAATTCAAGATTACAGGAGAATTCAAAAGTTACCCAAATGCTGAAAATAAGTGAGCTTGTTAATTCATTGGACAATACCTGTACCATAACTTAGCAACTTATAATTAATAAAGTTATTTGGTGATGATTTGGGTATTTTGTGGTTAGAGAGGTTGACAAAAAAATATGTGAAATAACATCCCAAATATATGTAAACCACAGAGAACTGACTGGACAGTGCAGATAGATCATATAGCTTTTAAACAGAGTCTGTTTGAAAAGCACCACCAAGAATCATTGACCACATTGTCATACATGTTTTCTTCTTCCTCAAGAAAATATACATCTTCCTAATTACTCTTGATATACTCCAACTGTCAGTAACACATGCAAGATTGAAACAAAAATCAAATTTATAGAAAACCTTAAGGAGTATAAAATATTTAAGAGGAAACCATTAAATGACAGACACTGGAGAGATTTGTGGCTGTTACCATTTTAAGAAGATAGTGATTTTCCCGAATGTGTTGTAAATTGTTTAATGTGTAGCTTTCAACATATTCCTAACATAAGAAGCTAGAGATTGTCCTCAGATGTAGGGTGAGCTGGGATTTCTGGATGGCATTTTAGCACAAGGCATTCCTCGTGTTTTCCTGGAAATTTTCTCAAGACTTCTTCACTCAAGTGAGTAAGATAATATTAGAGCTGAAGACTGGTATTTTTATTAAGAACATTTGACTCATTAGTGTGTACTTTTTTCTCTATTTGTATATTTTCTTCTTATAAGACTATAGCATCTTTATGGTTATGATTATTTGTTAATATTTATTATCTATTTTATAATGATATCATTATGAGAGAGACATATTTTTCTCTATTTTGCAATACTTAAAACATTCCCCTTCCCCAGGGATACTTCTAAAACTCAGAAAACTTTTTTTAATCAGCATATAAATGTTAAAAAGATGTTCTGAAATGTAATATTGAATGTTCTCATTCTTTTGTGTGGGTAATTGTATTTTAAGAAAATTGCAACAACCTCCCCAGATCACATGCTTTTCCACCATGTGATCTTGCCTCTTTGCCTTGCCCTTGAGTTGAGGAAGACTCATTTCCAGAGTATGATAGAAGTGATCTGGTGAATTCTGAGGCTTTCAGAAAGGCCATGCAGTTCTACTTGGTTTTCTTGAAGTGTTTATTCTAGAGTCAGTCACCTAGTGAGATGTCTGAGTGCCATGCTCGAGTCTACATGAGCTACATAGAGTCACAGCTAGTCCCCACTAAGTTATTATCTGTGTGACTGAGTCATCTTATATGTTCAGACCTGCCTTCTTGCCATCTGAGTTCCACCATAAGGTATCAGTGTACACCAAGGGGAGCAAAATGATATCTGGCTGAACCTGGACCATCGCAGTCATGAGCATAACAAAGTGACTGCTATTTAACACCACTAAGTGTGAGGTAACTTTTTACACAATAAGAACTGGAATTATTTATATCAAATTAGCAATGGGTTTTAAAGTGATATTTGACAATTATTGAAATGTATATTGGTTTATCCTTGATGGGAAATAACTTTGTAATATATCCAGACTTTTTAACTCTGTTAAACCACCCTTAGGATATGATTGGGTACACAGATGAAACTTGAAAGTACAAAATACTAATGGCAACATTATTTATAGTAATTTGCATTTGCATATAAATCATCTAACAATAAATAAATGTTTAAATAATTTCATTCAAGGAAATCACAAGCTCATTAATTTATACTACATAAGAGTTTTTAAATAATGTGTGTACAAATGAGAGTTTAACCATGAAAGAGAAGCAATTCTAACTATTTAATCACAGCTAAGAGGAAAATTTATACTGACAATTGGTTTGACATGTAATATAGGAAATGAGAAGCCAAATCAAGGATGGTGAAGCACTGCAGAGATCATTGAGAGCAAGCGGCAGGACATAGGTAGAGGCCCTGTTCCCAACACCAAGGATGGAGTCACCTAAGCAGAAACCAGAAACAAACCAGCAGCCTTGCCAGGAGGATTTGGAAGTAGGGAGAACACTCTCACAGTGTGGCTTTTGCCAACTATAAAAGAGAGAGAGGAAGAGAAGATATGCCCTGAATTCTCCCTTCTGTTGTCATCCAATTAAATCCAACTAGAAACTTGCTGATCTAGAAGCCAAGGAAACACAGCACACAAAGTAAGCCCCTTGAAATAAAAAGGTCAGCAGGAGGGGGGAGAGTGGATCTAAGGAAAATAGGCTCAAGACTCACACAGGATGTGGGTTGCGAAAATATTACTGCAGTGGCAGCCTGAAGTATACATCTGGACATGTGCTCACACATACCTGTATGATTATATCAGTCCATTATTTTAAATGGGAGGGTGGTGGGTGGGGGGTGGGTTAAATGGGTGAAGGTATTAATGAGACACTGGTTGTGATGAGCACTGGGTGTTGCATGTAATTGATGAATCACTAAATTCTGCTTCTGAAACCAATATTACACTATATGTTAACCAACTAGAATTTAAATAAAAACTAAAAAAATGAAGGGAAGCTCAAGAAATGTGAAAAAGAAAACAAAAATAAATAAATAAATGATAAATAAAGTGTTCTTTTAAAGTGATTTAACTCTAAGGAAATGTTAACAATTTTGAAAGCTGGATGAAATCTTAAATCAGAGTTGTCAATATTGATGAATTGCAGTTGATAACACAAGATTTCAAAAGAAACTTCACTGGACTAATTAATTTTTAATCAATTCTTTCTTCATAGAAAAAACTACAAATGTTTCTTTTTCGTTTATTCATTTTACAGCAATTACTTTAACCAGCATCTTTTCTCTTCTACTTAATTTTTAAGAAGAAAAATATACACATATCAATTGTCTTAATATTTGTTTATATCAAAAATATAGTCATCAGAGTTTCTGACATTTTACACTTTCTTTTCTCCTTGTTTAACTTTTTAAAAAGGTGGTAAAACCACATGGCAACCAAAAACTATCAGAGCCAAGAAAGTGGGGTGAAACACCCAGAAAAATCTCACTAGGCCCAGGCCCTCTTCCTAGAAAAAGAGGGAGAAGCTATGTATGTGGGAAACTCATGCTCTACATGCCATGTTTATAAAATAATGCAGTTTTAAGTAAAATATTTTTAAAGATTTTATTTATTTACTTTACACAGAGAGAGAGAACAAAAGAGGGAACACAAGCAAGGGGAATGTGAGAGGGAGAAACAGGCTTCCTGCTGAGCAGGGAGCCCAATGTGATGCTCAATCCCAGGACCCTGGGATCATGACCTGAGCCTAAGGCAGATGCTTAACTGCTGAGCCACCCAGGCACCCCAAGTAAAACATTTTTTAATTTTACTCTTCTAGGACTTCTGAAATCGTGAGGTTGTTTGTGCAACCACCACGTGGTCCTACAATACTGCATGTCACAATCCAGGAGACACCACTTCCCCAAGCTGTTGACTTCTGCTTTAAGCATCTAGAAACTAAAAATTCAAAGTTCACACTGAAAAAAATAAAAGAATATGTGTTTATAAATCATCTTAAGATCTTGGAGGAGTAAGATAACAGGGACATAGAAGGATAGACATAATATATTGGTTTGGACAATACAGCATACTGTCATAGATCACACCCCTTACTGGTGACTCCTGGAGTGGACTGCACCTTACAAAACAGATCTCTGGAGCCAGTATATCAATGCATCAGCTCCTGTGATGCAGAGTGCTAACAGCTGACAATTCACCCTCCTTATGTCCTGCAGCTTGTGAAGACTGTTGCAGGTTTATAGAAACCAACCTCTGACTCAAAGAGAAGCAAATCATATGACTTGCTCCAGAATCCTTCTCTGGATCAGGCCAGAGGCAGATGCCATTGGAGATCAGAGTTTTACTCACCTCCCATCTTTATCTTTCCTTCATACATTTTTCCTTAACATTTCTCAATAAATCAAGTACACCCAAACTTCCTAGAAGCTATCATCCATTCCCAGAGGCTGTCCTCTACTCCTAGATGTCATTTTCCACTCCCAGAGACTGTCCTAAAACCAAGAAGCCTAGACTCCTAGAGGTTATCCTCCACTTCCAGAGGCTGTTGTTCACTCCTAGAAGCTGTATTCTATTCCTAAAGACTGCCTGCCACTCCCAGAGGTCATTCTCCACTCCTAGAGGATACCCTCCATTCTCAGAGGCTATCCTCCACTCCTAGAGGCTGTTCTTCACTCCTAGATGCTTTCCCCCCCCATACCTAGAGACTATTCTTCATTCCTAGATGCTTTCTTCCATTCCTAGAAGCTGTTGTGTACTCTTAGAGGCTGTTCTCCACTCCTAGATGCCATACTCTACTCCTAGAGGCCAACTTTTACTCCCAGAAGTTGTCCTTCACTCCTAGATGCTATCTTCCACTCCTAGTGGACATCCTCCAGTTCCAGATGCTGTCCTTCACTCCCAGAGGCTGTTTTCTACAAGTTCCTCAGCCTAATTGCTTATTTCATCAAGCTAATGAGAGCTTTCTCTAGAGTAAGTGGTTAGTAAGACTGAATATTATATGAGGTAATACAGTCATGAGAGTGACATCTCACCTCTTTCACTATATTCCATTGGTTAGAGGCAAGTTCCAGGTCAGGTTCTGTCAGTATTCAAAATAAGGTGATTATGCAAAGGTGTGGAATTTGGGAAGTAAGGATTATTATGGGGCTATCTGTAGGACTATAAAGATTCCAAATGTAAGACTCCCAGGCCCTTTTTATGGCACATACTTATGAGTGAGGAGAGAGGAATTCTGTTCAAAATAGGTAGTTCCAAAAAATAGAAAAACACAGTAAGGTTTTTTAAATTATTTTTCTCATAACCCAAATAAACATCTCTGAACCATGTTAACTTAAAGGTAGTTGTCAAGATATTAGAAGAGTAATCTAAAATATATGATTTATACTTAAGTTAAACCAGAAAATAATCTCATCAATATAATCCAGCATCATTTCTCACTATTTTATAAACATGGCATGTAGAGCATGAGTTTCCCACATACATAGCTACTCCCTCTTTTTCTAGGAAGAGGGCCTGGGCCTAGTGAGATTTTTCTAGGTGTTTCACTCCACTTTCTTGGCTCTGATAGTTTTTGGTTGCCATGTGGTTTTACCACCTTTTTAAAAAGTTAAACAAGGAGAAAAGAAAGTGTAAAATGTCAGAAACTCTGATGACTATATTTTTGATATAAACAAATATTAAGACAATTGATATGTGTATATTTTTTTCTTAAAAATTAAGTATGTATATATTTCAATATTTCATATTTATTCATTGTAAAGTTGATGTAATTGATTAGCTCTATTGCACTTGAGTGCATGATACTTTAATTAAGGAAAGAAAACTAAATAATTATCAAATCAACCTTGGCTATATTAGAAAAAAAAAGATGGATTTAAAGCCCAAATGAAAAATGCTTTTGAATTTGTTTTTTGTTCTCTATTTTACTCTTGAAATTATATATATATATATATAAAAATATATATATATATATTTATATATATATATATTTTATCATGTTTATTTGAGAGAGAAATGGAGAGCTGGGGCAGGGAAAGGGGCAGAAAGGGAGAGAGTGGGAACAAACTTTCTACTGAGTTTAGAGCCCAACTTAGGGCTCCATTTCATGACCCCAAAGTTATGACCTGAGCCAAAGTCAATCCCTTAATGACTGAGCCATCCAGGTGCCCCAAAAGAAGACATAATTTTAAGAGTTTTTAAAAAAATTGCAACAAAGAATATTGTGTCTCGGAACAGAGAATAAGCATGTGGAAGCAAAGAAACAATGTCAGTTTGGGGTAGTTGTTACTAGAAATTAATCCATCATGTGTTGTTTTATTTTTGCTTTACTTATGAATTTTTTTTGTTGTTTTGTTTTGTTTTGGAAAACAGTCATTTTTTCTTTGGTTACTGCTTGGCTTTGTTTTTGATTAATTTTAAATGCATACCCTTTTCATATTTCACTTGTATAGTCAAATCTTGGTAGAAATTGACTAAAAAGAAGAGAAAATAGTTTAATCTAGTGAATAAAACTGAGCAAAAACAATTTAGTTTTGTTTTTGTTTTAGGAAGAAAACTTTTTAGTCATTTACTTGGAAACATCACCAACTGTTGAGGACATTAGCAAAAGTGGTACCTGTTGAAAACATGAATGAACTTCTATATTCATAAAGATTTCTAACATCATAACTCCCAGAAATCAATAAAGATTATTTTGCAAAGTGAAGAGTAGAAAAACATAGTCTTTTGCAGAAGAGATAAGAAATAAAAATACTTTATAAGAAATAAACCAGAATAGCCACACTATCTCACAGTTTTGATTGGAAAACTCCATTTCTTATCCCCCCACAACCAACAATAAAAATTACTTTTAGCGTGGTCAGATTTATACAATGAGGTGAATACTCAATATGGTCTAAATATTTTAAGATGTTATATATTTATTTGAGAGACAGATAAAGAGAGCATGAGCAAGGAAGAGAGGGAGAAGCAGTTTCCCTACTTGCAGGGAGCCCAATGCAGGGCTTTATCCCAGAACACTGAGATCATGATATGAGCCAACAGCAGATGCTTAACCAACTGAGCCACCCAGGTGCCCCTGATTAAATATTTCTATGCAAAGAACATGAAATTTAAAAAGCTCTATAGATCACACTACCTATAAAAACTCAACATAAATAATCTGAGTTGGACTATATTCTCAATGCAAACCAGTTTAAAAAAAAAAACAAACAAAACATTTTTTAATGCATAAAATATAACCGGACCACTTAAAATTATAATTAATTATGATTTTTTAAATTATCATGCAGGGCGCCTGGGTGGCTCAGTGGGTTAAAGCCTCTGCCTTCAGCTCAGGTCATGAACCCAGAGTCGTGGGATCGGATCGAGCCCCCGAATAGGGCTCTCTGCTCAGCAGGGAGCCTGCTTCCCTTCCTCACTCTGTCTGCCTCTCTGCCTACTTGTGATCTCTGTCTGTCAAATAAATAAATAAAATCTTAAAAAAAAGAAGTATATATAAAAAAATTATTACTCTAAATCGAGTTGTGTGTGTGTGTGTGTTGTGAGTTGTTATGTCATACGTTCTTGTAACTTAAATTCAAACATATACATTTGGATTTATAGTATTTTCTTCTTATGCTAGTGTATAAACATTTTTGAAGTGGTGAGTTGGTTCATACACTTACGTGTTTATCCCAGGGATGTTGAAAACACCCTAATCTTTTAGATACTGAAGTTTATATTTTGTTACAAAGACATAACTGCAAATTAATGTTAAGTGTTGGATTTAAAATATCCAATTTACCACCATAATTTAAATAACTTTATTGGACTGTCATGGGGACATTGCAAGATAATACCTCTGAGGATAGTTCTAGTATAAGAATTATATTTTTAGTTTATTCTATGAATGAGCTTTAATTTTAAATTCCTGTCATGGGCTCTAAGTAAATCTAGCATATTCTATCTTTTAGAATTTAAGAGGATTTAATAGTAACTTGGTAAGCCTTATAGCCTTTTCTCAAAATTGTAGGATTGTAGCAGGATTGTTATTTTCTATATATTGTTTCTATAGCCAATTAGAGAAGAGAATTACTAGAAAGAAGATTGATTGAATTTTTTTAGCATATGAATGAAAATTTTTAGGATTAAAATTTATCTAGTTTTCTAAAATTGGATTATCTGTGGGCAATCTCCTAAATCAAAGTATTTTGCAATAGAGATAATGAGAAAATAAAGTAATACCACTTAATCCATTCAATTTGTCACCAAAGTATAAGATATTAATATCATTAAAAGAAAAATAGAAGTAAAAATCAAATGGAAATTTACTGTTACTATCAAAAAGTAGAGCTAAATTTTTAAAATATTAGCCTTACATGTAAATGAAATACAGATTTTTGCATATAAATTTTTAATGATTTCACATCATGTGTCAAAAGCTGGTTACATGTTCACGTAACAAATTTGCCTTCCTTAGAGCACATCAAAGTCCTTGAATTAGTTTTTTAATGGAGCTTTTCATCAGCCAGGAAAATCCATTTTGGAGTGAGCTGAAAATGAACTCCTTTTGTAAATAAATACAAACCACTATTCTCAACAACTACTATAAATTTTGGAGATTGTGAACTTTGAATTTTTTTGAACTAAAATGTAGTTCCAATATTAGAAACTAAAGGTTAAACAAAATATCAACAGTTTCAGAACTGAGTGTACAAAATGGCAAAATATACATCCTAAGAATAATTATAACAACGTAGTTACAAAAACCACCAACAATTTATTAATATTAGGTAATGTGGTAATACAGTACAAGAGAAGCACCAGAAGAATTACTAAAAACCAGTAGAACTTAAATTCTGGCTCTCTCAATGTAATCTTTTGTAAATTACTTAAATTTTCCATCTTGCAGTTTCCTTTTCTATAAAATGGGAATAATAAGGCTTTAATATGATTCTTATCAGAATTGACTGAAGTAGCCAATGTCTAGTCTATTGCACACAATAGTTAACCATGTGCATTTTTGTTCTTTCTTACTTTAACTAATTAAAAATGAAATAAAATAAAATAAACTACATGAAAAATATTTTAAGGAACTGCATTTTCATGCAATAATAAATTTATTTTGTTAGGAAAACTCAAAATTGTATAGTTTCTACATCTCCATTGAATTAAATTTCAACTTTCAGAAATTAGTCTCAATTGTTTTAGAAGCATTTGTATAACATCAGAATGCACACATATTTTAGAATTTTAACTATATTCTTAATAATAAATAGTTTTATGATGAATACTGAATGTAGTTTCTTAAGATAATCACTGCAATTTTACTTTTTATTATGATCATTTTAATTTAAAGTAGTGATAATAAAAATAACAGTTAATATTTGTGAGTGGGCTTTCACCCACAAAGTATACCTTTATTATTCTACTTGATCTTCACAGCAATGCTAGCAAATAAGTACCATTATTATTCTTTTTTTTTAAAGATTTATTTATTTATTTATGTATTTGACAGACAGAGATCACAAGCAGGCAGAGAGGCAGGCAGAGAGAGAGGAAGGGAAGCAGGCTCCCTGCTGAGCAGAGAGCCCGATGTGGGACTCAATCCCAGGACCCCGGGATCATGACCTGAGCCGAAGGCAGAGGCTTTAACCCACTGTGCCACCCAAGTGCCCCTTATTATTCTAATTTTACAAATCAATAAACTAAGGTTTAGGGAAACAAAGTAATTATTCTATATCATTCAATTAGTAAGTGGTAGAGCCAACCAAAACCTTGCTTTTTGTACCATAATTTTCACTAAAGTCATCAACTTAATTGCAATAAAATTTGTAGACTTCCATATGAATACACATATGGGTGTATTTATTTTTAATGTAAATTAAATAATTGCTTGGGGAAATGCATATATACATGTTATAAAATCAATAATGGATGAAATACATAGTAAATTATTTTGTACATCCTGAGGTCTATAGTTTAGGCACAGCAAGCCAAGGGTACAACGAAACAGGTTCAGTGTATTTGATAAAATAAGAGTCAATGTGTTCAGAGCAAAATGGAAGATGTGATTGAGATGCAGCTTTGAAAGGTAACTATATTGCATGCAGCCTTATGCAGAGTGGGCTGTGATAAATTTGGGTATAAAAAAAGTTTGGGGGCACCTGGGTGGCTCAGTGTGTTAAGCCTCTGCCTTCGGCTCAGGTCATGGTCTCAGGGTCCTGGGATCGAGCCCCGAATCGGGCTCTCTGCTCAGCAGGGAGCCTGTTTCCCTCTCTCTCTCTGCCTGCAGCTCTGCCTACTTGTGATCTCTGTCAATTAAATAAATAAATAAATTTTTTAAAAAAGTTTGCATCTCATTTTACACAAAGCAGAGTCTTATTTCTTATATGTTTATCAGCTTCAAGCAGTGTATGACAAATAAGGTTTTATTTGTTGGGAAAATGTCTTCTTTTGGAGATGAAGGATGATCTGCTCAAACAAAAAAATGACAGTGTCCTTTCATCCTCCTAGTGATTCATCTAAATTTGGTGCTTATTAGAATAATTTAGTGAAAAGGAGGGAGGAAAGAATGGAAGATCAGAAAGAGTAGGAGAAAAAGAAAGAAAGAGATTAAGAAATTGAAAGACAGTTGATGAAGATGATTGGGAGAAAACATGATGATCAAAAAGCAAAGCCTTGGGGCACCTGGGTGGCTCAGTGGGTTAAGCCTCTGCCTTCAGCTCAGGTCATGATCTCAGGGTCCTGGGATTGAGCCCCACATCGGGCTCTCTGCTCAGCAGGGAGCCCGCTTCCCCGACCCCCACCTCTCTCTGCCTGCCTCTCTGCCTACTTGTGATCTCTCTCTGTCTCTCTGTCTCTCTGTCAAATAAATAAATAAAATCTTAAAAAAAAAAAGCAAAGCCTTGAAAATGCCAGCAGCTTCAAGAACAAAAGCAGGGATTAGTGTCATATGAGGAAGGAAGGGTAAATTCCTTACTCTTAAACCAGGAAGGATAAATAAGTCAGGTACTGGCACAAGTTGATTCATGGAGTTGCTGCTGAGAAAATAAGAGATATCCCTTCAATTTCATCAAGGGTTATGCAGTTATCCATAATGAGGAGTGAGGTGTTGTGGTGAGGGAGTTTGGGGAGTGAGGGCATAGAAAGGTTATGAAAGACTTGTTTTGGTGAGAAAGAAGCCAAAGAGAAAAATGCTCAGAATTACAGAGTAAAGAACTTTAAAAACTCATTCCTAAAAATAAAACATGGAACATTGGCAGTGTTGTCATTCAACTTTTTCAGAAATCTTGAGATTAACCAAAAGGCATGGAACAATACAAAGAACATTTATTCAAGAACATTGAATCTTGATAGAAATAGCAAGTTTTGTGGCTTCTTAACATGCCCTATTAATCACTCCACAGATTCACAGTAGACTGGAAAACTAGCCGCAACCTTACAGCCACAGCAACTATGAAAATCAATTGCCAACCAACCACTGGAGGATGTAAAATGGAGCTCTCCAAAAGCAACACCCCAAAGGATCTCACAGCTTGTCTTTATTTGATCCAACTCAGAGTTCACTTTGTATGAACATCCCTATCCTCAGGTAATTCATCAAAAATAATCAGCGAAAATGATTAACATCAGAGCTACTTAGGTGGAAATAGCAGATGGGGTAACAAGGGGGGTGAACAAAAATCTTAGAAGGAAAACTGGAACTAGGTCTGACATATTCATGGGAATCTAAAACATCATCTGTGTGTGCAGAGGTGTGTACATGTTGAGGAAAGTCCCAATAATGCCCTGAACTCTCTCTGGCTGACCTTGAGGCCCTATGCAAGCTGAAAGTGATGGCTAAAAGAACTGGAAACTGAAAATCACCTGTTGGTGTATTGAAAAATGAATCCAAAACACACCCAAGGCCACTTGGCAAGGACTGCGAGACAAATTTATTCAAAGCATTTATAAATTCTATAAATTCTTACACAATAATTATCTAATCACTAAGCTAATTGAGCAGGGGATTTAACAATCACACCACGAAAAAGAATACAGACTTATAAAATTGGTACAGGAGTCTAACTACAAAAACAAATAGGAGAATGACAACAAACAGCAATAACAATAAACCTTGGGGTGGAGCTGGAGGGTCTAATGTTATCAATGAAGAAAATTAGACAGGCAAAGTAGGAAAGTATGGTCTCTATACAGGCAAATTAAAAGTGGTCAATAGAAACTGTCCCTGAGGAAACCCAGACATTGTACTTACTGGACAAAATCTTTGGATCAGTAATTATAAATATGGTCAAAGAAGAAAGGAAGGGAGGAGCAAGATGGTAGAGTAGTAGGAGACCTAAATTTTGTCTGGTCCCAGGAATTCAGTGAGATAGTTTATCAAACCATTCTGAACACCTACAAACTCAACAGGAGATCAAAGAAAAGAATAGCAGCAATTCAATGAACAGAAGATTGACCACTTTCTGGAAGGTAGGACATGTGAAGAAGTGACTCCAAGGCGGTATTTGGAATGATAGACCACCGGTGGAGGGGGCCTCCATCAGCTGGCTTCCAGAAAGTGACAGAGCAACAGAGCACAAAGTCAGAAGTTTTAGAAACC
>PISX010033157.1:0-15400 GCA_004024625.1 Mellivora capensis | reverse complement strand
GAGAGGATGTGGAGAAAGGGGAACCCTCCTACACTGTTGGTGGGAATGCAAGTTGGTGCAGCCACTCTGGAGAACAGTGTGGTGATTCCTCAAGAAATTAAAAGTAGAGCTTCCCTATGACCCTGTAATTGCGCTACTGGGTATTTACCCCAAAGATACAGATGTGGTGAAAAGAAGGGCCCTCTGTACCCCAATGTTTTTAGCAGCAATGGCCACGGTCGCCAAACTCTGGAAAGAATCAAGATGCCCTTCCACGGATGAATGGATAAGGAAGATGTGGTCCATATACACTATGGAGTATTATGCCTCCATCAGAAAGGATGAATACCCAACTTTTGTAGCAACATGGACGGGACTGGAAGAGATTATGCTGAGTGAAATAAATCAAGCAGAAAGAGTCAATTATCATATGGTTTCACTTATTTGTGGAGCATAATAAATGACACGGAGGATATGGGGAGATGGAGAGGAGAAGGGAGTTAAGGGAAATTGGAGGGGGAGATGAACCATGAGAGACTACGGACTCTGAAAAACAACCTGAGGGTTTTGAAGGGGCAGGGGTGGGAGGTTGGGGGAGCCTGGTGGTGGGTATTTTGGAGGGCACACATTGCATGGAGCACTGGGTGTGGTGCAAAAACTATGAATTCTGTTACACTGAAACGAAAAAAGAAAAAACCAAGGGACTATATTAAACATTAGAGAAGATTTCTTATCAAAAACAATGCAAGTGAGAAAACATATTGCATTATCTTTAAAGGACTGAAAGAGAAAAAAATTTTCATGTACAATTCTATTCCCCACAAATACTTTTCAAAAACAGATATGTGTTTTTTAATATACAAAAACTGAAATAGTTTTTACCATCATATTCATATTGCAAACAATGTTTGAAAAGTTTCAAGAGAAAGAAAGAAAATATTATGTGATATAAATGTAGATGTACAGAAAGGTTTAAAGACCATCAAAAGTTGTTGTTACATGGTTAAATAGTAAGATTTGAAAATTATTTATAGTTATTTAAAAATTATTGTCTATAACAAAAGTAATAACAATGCAGCACGAGGTTTATAAAATGTGTGAAAATAATAGCACAAAACAGGAAGGAAGCAATGGAACTGCATCATGGCAAATCATTACATTATATGTGAAATGATGTGTTATTACTTGACGGTAGACTGTGATTATTTAGATATCATACTCTAATCTCTAAAGCAAGCCCCCAAAATACAATAGTTAAAACTCCTAAGAGAAAAGATAAATTAAAATGGAATTTTAAAAATATACTCAGGTAATGGTTGTGATGCACAAACAATGAATCTTAGAACATTGAAAAAATAAAATAAAATTAAGAAATAAATAAATAAAATATACTCAGATAATCTAAAAGGAAAAATAAAAGGAAGGGAAAAGAAAGAGAGAAAAAATGCCCAAATCATTTTTTTAAAGCAAATTAAAGAGGACGTGGAGAAAGGGGAACATGCTTACATTCTTGGTGGAAATGCAAGACCATACAGCCACTCTGGAAATCAGTATGGAGGTTCCTCAAGACTTTAAAATAAAAAGGAGCTACCCTACAACCCAGGAACTGCACTACTAAGTACTTATCCCAAAGATACAGTAGTGAAAAGAAGGGGTACATACACCCCAATGTTCATAGCATCAATGTCCACAATAGCCAAACTGTGGAAGGAGCTAAGATGCCCTTCAACAGAAGAATGGACAAAGAGGGTTGGTACATATATACAATGGAATATTAGCCATCAGAAAGGATGAATATCCACCATTTGCAAAAACATGGATGGAACTGGGGGGATTATGCTAAGTGAAATAAGTCAACCAGAGAAAGACAATTATTATATGGTTTCATTCATATGTAGAACATAAGGAATAGCATGAAGGACCATAGGGGACAAGAGGGAAAACTAAAGGTAGAGGGGGTTCAGAGAGGGAGGCAAACCATGAAAGACTATGGACTCTGGGAAACAATCTGAGGGTTTCAGAGGGGAAGTGGGTAATTGGGTGATGGGTATTAAGGAGGGCATGTGTTGGGATGAGCACTGGGTGTTATATGCAACTAATGAATCATTGAACACTACATCAAAAATTAAGAGGAGAGAGGAGTGGGGAGTTGGGTAAGCCTGGTGATGGGTATTATGGAGGACTTGTATTGCATGGAGCACTGGGTGGGTGCATAAACAATGAATGCTGGAACACTGAATAGAAATAAAATAAAAAATAAAATAAAGTAAACTAATGATGTACTATACAGTGGTTAACTGAACATAATAAATATATACATACATACATACATACATATAGTGAACTATATCCATAAATCACATTAACTATAAAGCAGAGCTTGACAGATTGGGGGGGAAAAGATTCAATTACATGCAAGGTTAGAGCAGAGATCAATGAGGTAGAAACTAGAGATACAGTAGAATGTATCAATGAAACTAGAAGCTGTTTTTTTGAATCAATAAGATCGATAAACCATTGGCCACACTAATCCAAAAGAAAAGAGAGAAAGCTCAAATTAATAAAATTATGAATGAAAAGGGAGAGATCACAACTAACACCAATGAAGTAGAAACAACCATCAGAAGCTATTACCAACAGTTACATGCCAATAAGTTAAGCAACCTAGATGAAATGGATGCATTCCTGGAAAAATATAAACTCCCAAAATTGAACCAGGAAGAAAGTGACAACCTGAATAGACTGATATCTAGTAATGAGACTGAAGCAGTGATCAAAAATCTCCCAAAAAACAAGAGCCCAGGACCTGATGGATTCCCGGTGAAATTCTACCAAACTTTCAAAGAAGAAATAACACCTATTCTCCTGAAGCTGTTTCAAAAAGTTGAAGCAAAAGGAAAACTTCCAGACTTTTTTTATGAGGCCAGCATTACCCTGATCCCCAAACCAGGCAAAGACCACACCAAAAAGGAGAATTTCAGACAAATATCACTGATGAATATGGATGCTAAGATTCTCAACAAGATCCTAGCGAACACGATCCAACAGCACATTAAAAAGATCATCCACCATGACCGGTTTGGATTCATACCTGGGTTAAAAGGGTGGTTCAACATTCACAAATCAATCAATGTGATAGAAGAAATCAATAAGAGAAGAGGGAAGAACCACATGGTCCTCTCAATTGATGCAGAAAAAGCATTTGACAAAATCCAGCATCCGTTGCTGATTAAAACGCTTCAAAGTATAGGGATAGAGAGAACTTTCTTGAACTTCATAAAATCTATCTATGAAAGACCCACAGCAAACATCATCCTCAATGGGAAGAAGCTCACAGCCTTCCCGTTGAGATCAGGAACATGAAAAGGATGCCCACTCTCACCACTCTTATTAAATTCAACCACACAAAACACACCAGAAATATAAAGATGAATAGATTAAAAATAAAGGGATAGAAATATATACCACACCAACACTAGTCAAAAGAAAATGGGAATGGCTACATTAACCAGAAAAGATGAGTTTCTACAAAGAATGTACATTCTCTCAAGAGCACACTGAACTTTTATAAAAAAAAAAATCATATTCTGGGTCACAAAATAAATCCCAATGCACCTAAAAGAGTTCATGCAAAGTATATTCTCTGACCACGGTGGGATTAAATTAGATATCAATAATAGAGTGATCTCTTAAAAATTTTCCAAACATTAAAAAGTAAATAACACACTTCAAGAGAGTAGATACAAGGAAACTTTCCTAAAGTGGCAGAATTATTCTGCATCCTTATTACAATGCTGGCCGTGAATCTATATAAGTCTTAATCTTCCTAAAAGTACATCAAAAATTCAACTTTATTTGTTTAATTTTTGGTGCTAAAGAATTAAAAAAAATGTAATAAATACTCAAAAAAAGGTATTCACATGCAAAAAAATGTATAAATTAACCATGAGATAAAGAAGAAATCACAATGAAAAGTAGAAAGTATTTTGCACTGAGAAAAAATTAAAATACAAGATATCAAAATTTTTGAAATGCTGCTAAACCAATACAGTTGAACAACATAAGCATCAAGGGCACTAACCCCTTGCATAGTCAAAACTCCACAGATAACTTTTGATGCTCTAAAAACTTAACTAACAGCCTACTATTCTCAGAAAGCCTTACCAACTATTTAGATAACAGATTAAGTCATATATTATATCTTATATGTACTATATACCATGTCCTCATAACAAAATAAGCTTGAGAAAAGAAAATTATATGAGAGGGAAAATAGATTTACAATACTGCACTGTATTGATAAAAAAAAAAAAAAAATTAGGGGGCCTGAGTGGCTCAGTGGGTTGAGCCTCTGCCTTTGGCTTGGGTCATGGTCTCAGAGTCCTGAGATCAAGCCCACATCAGGCTCTCTGCTCAGCGGGGGGCCTGCCTACCCCTCTCTTTCTCTGTTTGCCTCTCTACTTGTGATCTCTGTCTGCCAAATAAAATCTTTTATTTTTTATTTTTTAATTTCTTTTCAGCATAACAGTATTCATTGTTTTTGCACCACACCCAATGCTCCATGCATTATGTGCCCTTCCTAATACCCACCACCAGGCTCCCCTAACCTCCCACCTCCCGCCCCTTCAAAACTCCTCAGGTTGTTTTTCAGAGTCCATAGTCTCTCATGGTTCACCTCCCAAATAAATAAAATATTTAAAAAAAATAGTCCAGAGGTGGCTGGCTCACTCAATTAGTTAAATGGCTGCCTTTAGTTCAGGTCATGATCTCAGAGTCCTGGGATTGAGCCCCACATTGTGCTCACTACTTAGTGGGGAATCCACTTATCCCTCTCCCTTCGCCCCTTCCCCATTCATGCTCTCTCTTTCTCTCTCTCTCTCAAACAAATAAAATATTTAAAATAAATAAATAGATAGATTTAAATAAATATTAAAAAAAACAGTCCATGTATAATCAAACCCACATAGTTCAAACCTGTGTTATTAGCTGTGTTGTACTTAGAAAGATATACTATTAAAGCCTTTATTAGAAATGCAAGGTCTCAGGGAATCTGGTGGCTCAGTTGATTAAGTGTCCAACTCATAATTTTGAGTGTCCAACCTCATGTCTGAGGTCATGATCTAAGAGTTGTGAGATTGAGCCCCTACTGGGCATGGAGCCTGCTTAATATTCCCTTTCTTCCTCTCCCTCTGACGCTCCCTGCCTCTCTCTCTAAAAAAAAAAAAAAAAAAAAAAAAAAAAAAAAAAAAAAAAAAAAAAAAAAAAAAAAAAAAAAAAAAAAAAAAAAAAAAAAAAAAAAAAAACAGAAAATGAAAGGAAAAAGGGAGAAAGTAAGAAGCAATGTCTCAAATCAATGATCAACTTCTATCATTAAAAACAACAACAAAGGGGATGGCTCAACCTTATGATGGGCATGAAGGAGGTCATGTATTGCATGGAACCCTAGGTGTTATATGTAAACAATGAGTGTTGGAACACTGCCTCAAAACAAATGATGCACTGCATGGTGACTAACATAACATAATAAAAAACTGAAAAGAAATTTAAAAAAACAAATAAAATAAAAAAAACAAATCTCCTTTTGAAAGAAAAAAATAATAAAAAATAAAAATGCAATAAAAATAAAATAAATGCAAAATTAAATTCAAACAACAACAACAACACAGGAATAAATTAAACCAACATAGAGAAAAGAATAAATATCAGAACAGAAATCAATGAAATTAGAAACAAAACACAACAGAGAAAATCATTCAAACCAAAATATTTTACTTTCAGAAGAGTAAAAAAAATTATAAAATTCTAAGAATAAGCCAAAAAATTAGGAAAAGACAGGGAGGGAGGAAGGGTAAGAAGTAGGAAGAGAGAGGGAGAAAGGAGGGAGAGGGAGAGAAGACACAAATTATCAGTATTAGGAATGAGATGTGACACCACTAGAGATCCTATACATATTAAAAAGATAGTAATAATGGATTATTATGAACACCTTTATGCCAATAAACACTTCAATTGAGATGAAGTAAGGACATTCTTCGAAACACAAAAACTACCAAAGCTTACCTGAGAAAAAATCATCACCTAAATAGATATATGTCTATTAAAGAATTAAATTAGTAGTTAAAAACCTTTGCAAAAACAAACAAACAGAAAACCTCCACATCTAAGCCTCTTTCTCTCTTGTTCTTTCTTCCTTCCTTTTCTGTAAAAAATGAAAAAATAGAGTTCACCTCAAAATAAATAACAGGAAGTGGTACACATTGTCATGGATTTAATCAATATGGATATAAGTAAGATGTGTGAACTAAAATTTAAAATAATGATTATAAGGATATTAGCTGTGCTTCAAAAAATCATAATGGAGAATAATGAGGCTGAGAAAAAAAAGGGAAAGAGAATGAATGAATGACGAGGGCAAACTTCGGCAACTCAGCAATTCCACAAAATGAAATGATACCCATATTATAGGAGTCTCAGAAAATGAAGAGTGGGAAAAAGGGATAGAAGGTTTATTTTAAAAAATTATAGATAAGAATTGCCTGAATCTGGGGAAGTAAACAGGCATTCAAGTCTAGTAGGCACAGAGAAACCCCCTCAAAATAAAAAAATGTTCAACAACTCAACATATTATAGTGAAACTTGGAAATTACAAAGAAAAAGAGAAAAGCCTGAAAAAAAAGCTCAGGATAAAAGGTCCTCAAACTACAAGGGTAGACATATAAGGCTGGCAGCAGACCTGTCCACAGAGACCTAGCAGACCAGAAAGAACAGGCATAATATATTCAACATGCTAAGCAGGAAAAATATTCAGCCAAGAATACTTTATCCGGCAAGGCTGCCATTCAGAATAGAAGGAGAGATAGAGTTTCCAGGACAAACAAAAACTGAAAGAACTTGTGAACACTAAACCAGCCCAGCAAAAATAATAAAGGGATCCTTTGAGTGGAGAGGGAGCTCCAAATTAACAAGGATTAGAAAGGAACAGAGACAATCTTCAGGAAGAACAATTTTACAGATAATACAATGACACTAAATTCATATCATTCAATAATTACTCTGAATGTAAAACTGACCAAATGCTCTAATCAAAAGACATAGAGTATCAGAATGGATTAAGAAAAACAAGACCCATCAATATGCTGCTTAAAATTAACTCAATTTAGACCCAAAGACACCCCAGATTTAGAGTGAGAGGGTGGAGAACCATCTATCATGCTAATGAACATTAAAAAGAAAGTTGTGGCACTAATCCTCATATCAGATAAATTACATTTTAAACCAAAGACTATAGTAAAAGATGAAAAGGGACACTTTGAGAAACTTAAAGAGTCTACCCAACAAGAAGACCTAACAATTATAAATATTTATCCTCCCAATGAACTTGGGAGCAGCCAGTTATATCAAACAATTGATAGCCAAAGTAAAAAAAAAAAAAAATTTGATAATAATACAATAATAGTAGGGGACTTCAACACCCCAATCACAGCAATGGATAGATTAATTAAGCAAAAGACCAGCAAAGAAACAAGGGCTTTGAATGACAGACTGGGCCAGATGGAGTTCACAGATATAAACACAGCATTCCACACTAAAGCAACAGAATACACATTCTTCTCAAGTGCTCATGGAACATTCTTCAGAATAGATCACACAATGAGTCACAAATCAGATCTCAATCAATACCAAGAGACTGGTATTATTTCCTGCATATTTTCAGACCACGATGCTTTGAAACTTGAACTCAGTCACAAGAGGAAATTTGGAAGGAATTCAAACACATGGAGGTTAAAGATCATCCTACTAAGAAATGAACTGGGTCAACCAGGAAATGCAAGAAGAATTTTTTTTTTTTATTTCTTTTCAGCATAACAGAGTTCATAGTTTTACACCACACCCAGTGCTCCATGCAATGCATGCCCTCCACAATACCCACCACCTGGCTCCCCCAACCTCCCACCCCCCGCCCCTTCAAAACCCTCAGGTTGTTTTTCAGAGTCCATAAGAAGAATTTTAAAAATTCATAGAAACTAATGAAAATGAAAATACAACTGTTCGAAGTTTTGGGGTACAGCAAAGATGGTCCTAAGAGGGAAGTACATTGAAATACAAGCCTCTCTCAAAAAAGGAGAAAAATCTCAAATACACAAGCTAATCTTCCACCTAAAGGAGGTGGAGAAAGAATAACAAATAAAACCCAAACCAAGCAGAAAAAGAGAAATAATAAATATTAGAGCAGAAATCAATGAAATAGAAACCAGGAGAATTGTAGAACAGATCAATAAAACTAAAAGCTGATTCTCTGAAAGAATTAGTAAAATCAATAAACCTCTGGCCAGACTTATCCAAAAGAAAAGAGAAAGGACCCAAATTAATACAATCATGAACTAAATGGAGAGATCATGACCAATACCAAGGAAATACAGACAACTGTTATAACATATTATGAACAACTACATGCCAACAAATGAGGCAATCTGAAAGAAATGGATGCATTCTTGGAAACCAATAAACTAACAAGACTGAATCAGGAAGAAGTAGAAAATCTGAGCAAACCCATAACCACCAAAGATATTGAATCAGTAATCAAAAATCTCCCATCAAACAAGAGTCCACGGCCAGAGGGTTTCCCAAAGAAATTCTACCAAACATATGAAGAAGATATACTACCTATTCTTCTGAAACTATTCCAAAAAACACAAATGGAAAGAAAACCTCAAAACTCATTCATGAGGCCAACATTACCTTGATCCCAAGACCAAAGACACTACTAAAAAGGAGGATTATGGACCAATATCACTGATGAACATGGATACAAAAGTTCTCACCAAGAAACTAGCTAATAGTATATTGCTAACAGTACATTAAAAGTATTATTCACCATGATCAAGAGGGACAAATTCCTGGGCTGCAGTGTGGTTCAACATCTGCAAATCTATTAATGTGATATATCACATTTTTTTTTAATTTTTTTTATTTCATTTCTTTTCAGCGTAACAGAATTCATAGTTTTACAACACACCCAGTGCTCCATGCAATGAGTGCCCTCCATAATACCCACCACCTGGCTCCCCAAACTTCCCACCCCCCGCCCCTTCAAAACCCTCAGGTGGTTTTTCAGAGTCCGTAGTCTCTCATGGTTCATCTCCCCCCCCAATTTCCCTCAACTCCCTTCTTCTCTCCATCTCCCCATGTTCTCCGTGTTATTTGTTATGCTCTGCAAATAAGTGAAACCATATGATAATTGACTCTCTCTGCTTGACTTATTTCACTCAGCATAATCTCTTCCATTCCCATCCATGTTGCTACAAAAGTCGGGTATTCATCCTTTCTGATGGAAGCATAATACTCCAGAGTGTATATGGACCACATCTTCCTTATCCATTCATCCGTGGAAGGGCATCTCGGTTCTTTCCACAGTTTAGCGACCGTGGCCATTGCTGCTATAAACATTGGGGTACAGATGGCCCTTCTTTTCACCACATCTGTATCTTTCGGGTAAATACCCAGTAGTGCAATTGCAGGGTCATAGGGAAGCTCTATTTTTAACTTCTTGAGGAATCTCCACACTGTTCTCTAGAGTGGCTGCACCAACTTGCATTCCCACCAACAGTGTAAGAGGGTTCCCCTTCCTCCACATCGTCTCCAACACATGTTGTTTCCTGTCTTGCTGATTTTGGCCATTCTAACTGGTATGAGGTGGTATCTCAATGTGGTTTTAATTTGAATCTCCCTGATGGCTAGTGATGATGAACATTTTTTCATGTGTCTGATAACCATTTGTATGTCTTCATTGGAGAAGTGTCTGTACATATCTTCTGCCCATGTTTTGATATGGATTCTCTGTTTTTCATGTGTTGAGATTGAGAAGTTCTTTAAAGATCCTGGATATCAAACTTTTGTCTGTACTGTCATTTGCAAATATCTTCGCCCATTCCGTGGGTTGCCTCTTTGCTTTGTTGACAGTTTCCTTTGTTGTGCAGAAGCTTTTGATCTTGATGAAGTCCCAAAAGTTCATCTTTGCTTTTGTTTCCTTTGCTTTTGGAGACATATCTTGAAAGAAGTTGCTGTGGCTGATATCAAAGAGGTTACTGCCTATGTTCTCCTCTAGGATTCTAATGGATTCCTGTCTCACATTGAGGTCCTTTATCCATTTCGAGTTTATTTTTATGTATGGTGTAAGAGAATGGTCGAGTTTCATTCTTCTACATATAGCTGTCCACTTTAACCAGCACCATTTATTGAAGAGACTGTCTTTTTTCCACTGTATACTTTTTCCTGCTTTGTCGAAGATTATTTGACCATAGAGTTGAGGGTCCATATCTGGGCTCTCTACTCTGTTCCATTGGTCTATGTGTCTGTTTTGATGCCAGTACCATGCTGTCTTGGTGACCACAGCTTTGTAGTAAAGCTTGAAATCAGGTAATGAGATGCCACCAGTTTTATTTTTGTTTTTCAAAATTTCCTTAGCAATTCAGGGTCTCTTCTGGTTCCATACAAATTTTAGGATTATTTGCACCAGCTCTTTGAAAAATACCAGTGGAATTTTGATGGGAATGGCACTAAAAGTATAGATTGCTCTAGGTAGTATAGACATTTTAACAATGTTTATTCTTCCGATCCAAGAACATGGAATGGTCTTCCATCTTTTTAAGTCTTCTTCAATTTCTTTCATGAGTGTTCTGTATTTCCTCAAGTACAGATCCTTTACCTCTTTGGTTAGGTTTATTCCCAGGTATCTTATGGTACTTGGTGCTATAGTAAATGGAATCGATTCTCTAATTTCCCTTTCTGTATTTTCATTGTTAGTGTATAAGAAAGCCATTGATTGCTGTACATTGACTTTGTATCCTGCCACGTTACTGAATTGCTGTTTGAGTTCTAGTAGTTTGGGGGTGGAGTCTTTTGGGTTTTACATATAAAGTATCATGTCATTTGCGAAGAGCAAGAGTTTGACTTCTTCAATGCCAATTTGGATACATTTTATTTCTCTTTGTTTTCTGATTGCTTTTGCTAGGACTTCTAATACTATGTTGAACAAGAGTGGTGAGAGTAGGCATCCTTGTCTTGTTCCTGATCTCAACGGGAAGGCTGTGAGCTTCTTCCCATTGAGGATGATGTTTGCTGTGGGTATTTCCTAGATAGATTTTGTGAAGTTTAAGAATGTTACCTCTATCCCTATACTTTGAAGCGTTTTAACCAGGAACAGATGCTGGATTTTGTCAAATGCTGGTTCTGCATCAATTGAGAGGACCATGAGTTTCCTCTCTCTTCTCTTATTGATTTGTTCTATCACATTAATTGACTTGTGAATGTTGAACCACCCTTGTAAGCCAGGGATGAATCCCACCTGGTCATGGTGGATGATCTTTTTTAATGTGCTGTTGGATCCTGTTTGCTAGGATCTTTTTGAGAATCTTAGCATTCATAATCAACAGTGATATTGGTCAGATATTCTCCTTTTTGCTGTGGTCTTTGCCTGGATTGGGGATCAGGGTAATACTGGCTTCATAAAAAGAGTCTGGAAGTTTTCCTTCTGCTTCAAATTTTGGAAACAGCTTCAGGAGAATAGGTGTTATTTCTTCTTTGAAAGTTTGGTAGAATTCACCAGGGAATCCGTCAGGTCCTGGGGTCTTGTTTTTTGGGAGATTTTTGATCACTGCTTCAATCTCGTTACTAGATATCGGTCTATTCAGGTTGTCACTTTCTTCCTGGTTCAATTTTGGGAGTTTATATTTTTCTAGGAATGCATCCATTTCATCTAGGTTGCTTAACTTATTGGCATATAACTGTTGATAATAGCTTCTGATGATTGTTTCTACTTCATTGGTGTTAGTTGTGATCTCTCCCTTTTCATTCATGATTTTATTAATTTGAGCTTTCTCTCTTTTCTTTTGGATTAGTGTGCCCAATGGTTTAACAATCTTATTGATCTTTCAAAAAACCAGCTTCTAGTTTCATTGATACATTCTACTGTATCTCTAATTTCTACCTCATCATCTCTGCTCTAAACTTGATTATATCCCTTTTCTGTGTGGAGTTGATTTAATTTGTTGTTGATTCTCCAGTTCTTTAAGGTGTAGAGACAGCTGTTGTATTCTGGATTTTTCAATTTTTTTGAGGGAGGCTTGGATGGCTATGTATTTTTCCCTTAGGACCGCCTTTGCTGTATCCCATAGGTTTTGGACTGACGTGTCTTCATTCTCATTGGTTTCCATGAATTGTTTAAGTTCTTCTTTGATCTTCTGGTTCATCCAAGCATTCTTAAGCAAGGTGGTCTTTAGTTTCCAGGTGTTTGAGTTCCTTCCAAACTTTTCCTTGTGGTTGAGCTCCAGTTTCAAAGCATTGCATTCTGAGAATATGCAGGGAATAATCTCAATCTTTTGGTATCGCTTGAGTCCTCATTTGTGACCCCGTATTTGGTCTATTCTGGAAAATGTTCCATGTGCACTTGAGAAGAACGAGAAATCTGTTGTTTTAGGGTGGAATGTTCTGTATATATCTATGAGGTCCATCTGGTCCAATGTGTCATTCAATGCTTTTGTTTCTTTATTGATTTTCTGCATGGATGATCTGTCTATTACTGAGAGAGGCATGTTAAGATCTCCTACTACAATGTATTCATATCAATATGACTCTTTATCTTGATTAATAGTTTTCTTATGTAATTGGCTGGTCCCATATTGGGGGCATAGATATTTACAATTGTTAGATCATCTTGGTGGATAGTCCCTTTAAGAATGATGTAGTGTCCATCTGTATCTATGACTACAGTCTTTAGTTTAAAATCTAATTTATCGGATATGAGAATCGCTACCCCAGCCTTCCTTTGAGGCCCATTGGCATGAAAGATGCTTCTCCATCCCTTCACTTTCAGTCTGGGTGTATCCTTAGGTTCGAAATGGGTCTCTTGTAGACAACATATGGATGGGTCCTGTCGTTTTATCCAATCTGCAACCCTGTGTCGTTTTATGGGTGCATTTAGGACATTCACATGGAGAGTGATTATTGATAGATACGTTTTTATTGACATCGTGTTACCTTTGAAGTCTTTCTTTCTGTAGATTGTCTCTATATTTCTGTACAATGATATTCTTGGGGTTTTTCCTCTTTTATAGAACCCCCCTTAATATTTCCTGCAATGTCGGCTTGGTGTTTGCACACTCTTTTAAGCCTTCCCGGTCTTGGAAACTCTTTATCTCTCCTTCCATTTTCAATGTCAGTCTTGCTGGAGAAAGTATTCTTGGCTGCATGTTCTTCTCATTTAGTGCCCTGAATATATCTTGCCAGACCTTTCTGGCTTGCCAGGTTGCAGTGGACAGGTCTGACTTTATTCTGATGGGCTTTCCTCTGTATGTAAGGAGCTTCTTTGTCCTAGCTGCCTTCAAGAGAGTTTCTCTACAATTATAATTCCTCATTCTTACTATCAGGTGTCTCGAGGTGTTTTGAGAATCTAAAATCTTGGGGGGGGAGAACGTTCTGCCTCCAGTACATGAGTGCTGTTTCCATTTGCGATATTTGGAAAGTTTTCATGAAGAACATGCTCGACAATATCTTCTAGACTTCTTTCTTTCTCCTCCCCTTCAGGTATTCCAATAATTCTGACATTGGAACGTTTCATGGCATCATTTATTTCCCTGATTCTGTTTCCGAGGCTTCTAAGCTGTTTGTTCCAGGCTTCCTCCTGATCCTTTCTCTCTATCTGTTTGTCCTCCAGATCACTAATTCTATCTTCTGTCTCAGTTACTCTAGCTTTTAGAGAATTTAGATTAGATTGGGACTCATTGAGAGCCTTGTGAACATCATACCTGGTGGCTTTCAGTTCTGCCCTAATATTGTGAACATCATCCCTGACGGCTTTCAGTTCTGCCCTAATCAATTCCAATTGGTTGTCCATGGCTTTTCCAGCCTAGCTATTGCCTGGATAATTGTTAGCCTGAATTCCCTTTCTGACATAATGTCTATGTCGGTAGCCATTAGCTCTGTTACAGAGGGCCCATCCTCTGAATTTTTCTTCTCCTGGCCATTCTTCCTCCTAGTCATTTTGGTGAGAGATGGCTGAATGGTTGTAGCTGGATGTATCGACCTTGGTGCAGTGAAGGTGCACTCTGGAATCCTTCTGAGCAATCAAAAGTCCCCACCCAAATAAAAGAAAAAAGGAAAGAGAGAAAGCAGAAAAAAAGAGAGAGAGAAAGAGAGAGAGAGAGACAGGAAAAAGAAAGAAGGATAAAAGAGAAGGCTCAACCTAAATAGGCCCCAAGGTAATATTTGTGAAGTATACAAGTAAATACAGACAAACAAAAAAGCCTGATAAAAGTATATGACAAGAGAATAAAAAAAATGTACATATATATGTAGGAGCAAAACAAAGGAACAAACAGACAAACGAAAAAAAAAAAGAACCTCATCAAAAAGAACCCTAAGTATAAGATTTATATACTACCAGGACAAACACAAATATATAAAAATACTGGTAGGAGAAAAGGATGGGGGAGTGGTTGTAAATTCTCAGTGTGGGTGAGGAAGGTTATTTTGATTTTTCCTGGATGTATCTTGATACCTTTTTTAAAGGACACAACTTTCCTAAGATAACAGGGGATTAAAAATTGGTTTACCTATAGGGGTAGCATTGATTGGGGAAAGGGGATTACCTTGAAGTTTAACTCCATATGAATATTAGCAAATAAAAGTAAAGAATGATCTAAACTAAACTAAAATGAAATTTAATAAAAAAAATTAAAAAATAGAAAAGCAAAAAAAACCAAAAACATGGGTATATGTATCAAAAATTTCAGGTTAAAAGGTTATTATGGAATTTGATGTACTGGATATCTCACTGTGATGGTAAATAGGCTAAAAAAATCTATATATAAAAAAATTAAAAAGATTAAAAAAATTTTTTTTAAATGAACCAGAATAGTGGGAACGAATTAAAAATAAACGTTGTTTCTATGAAGCAGTAGTGATTGTTGTCTTCTCAGCAGGTTGGCTTTCTGGGGGAGAGGCCTGCCATGTGGGTTTTCAGGCAGTGTTTCCTGAGTTAAGTCCTCCGGCCCCCCTCCAGGGGGTGGACTCTGAGGAAACCGGGCCTTCGGGCTTTTGTTTTCTGGAGGTTTTTATGCCTGTTTCTTTGTTTTCTCTCCCCTTGGCAGCTCCCAGTGGTTCTTAGAGGTTTAGAGGAAAGCAAACTGCACCCAGGCCTCCCTCCCAGAGAGAAGCCCCAGTCCGTTCCCCTCTGGGTGCTGCAGAGCAGGTTCCCAGCCTCGATCTCTGGGGACACCTGTGCGTCCTGCTTGTACTCAAAACCACAACAGCGGCAGCTGTCTGGGCAGCTCCAGACCTCCAGAGAGGTCCCAAGCAGCGATCACACACAGAGATTTTCCCACTGGCCTGGGCTGGGAGCGCTCAGACTTTCTGGGTGTGAGAG